>JAFBJS010005911.1:85425-107126 GCA_016785265.1 Paraplagusia blochii | reverse complement strand
GCATTAATGTAGAGAGGGGAGCAGGGTGAGTGGTTCATCGGTGGGTGGGATGGGGGAGATGAGGCGGCGCGGGAAAGGGTTAGGGTCGTAAAGGAGAATCATTGAACGTAAAAAAAAAAAAAAAAAAAGTTTCTACTCACCAGACAACTGCTGCACCCCGGGCTGGTCATGTGTGCTTAACAACTGGCTCTGAATCGTCTCCACTACTCGTTTGAAGCTGTCTCTTATACACATCTAGATGTGTATAAGAGACAGCCACCGTACAAAATACTGAAACATGCAGTTCCAGAGTAAATATACTTGTTCTGAGACCTTCTTCTTTCGGCGTGTCCCTTTTTTCAGGGGTTGCCACAGTGACTCAACATTTCCCATCTCCCCCTCTGTGTCCTCCCTCACTGCATCCATCAATCTCCTCTTTGTCTCCTACCTGGTAGCGCCATCTCTAGGATCATTCTTCTACCAATGTATCCACTGTCCCTCCTCTAGACATGTCCAAACCATCTCATTCTGGCCTTTCTAGCTTCGTGGATTTGCACCTGGAACCCTCCAGACCCAAGCCCGATTCCTGAACTAGGCACCACTGCCCCAGTAAAAGGTCAGGGTGATGCAGGCAGTCTGTACCATTGGATGTTGGTGGCCTAGTGGTTAAGGAAACGGACATGGGTCCACAAGGCCCCTGGTTCGAATCCCCCTAACACCAAGTTACCACTAAGGTGCACTGAGCATGGCATCGTCCCCACACACTGCTCCCTGGGCGCTGGCTTAGCTAGCTGCCCCCTTGCTCCATCGTTGATGGGTTAAATGCAGATGCAAAATTTCCCATAAAACTTGGGATGAACAACAACATCCTTATCCTGTGAGCTAACCAAGCCTTTGTTGGTTTATTACAGGTATGTCCAAACTGTGGCTCCAGGTTTTTGTTCCAACTAAGCAGTAGCACACCTGAGTTAGCAGGTTTGATCAACTGATCTCAGTCATCAGACACCTGATTAGTAAACTATGTGATCTTGGTTGGTTGGATCAATAACACAGGCCTGGTTTATTAACTATTATTAATGAATATGTAGCAAAAAATCAGAGACGGGAAGGATGATTTTTCAAGAACTTTGAAGCCCATATGACCTACAATGTTGGAATGACCCGAAGCTGCACAGAATAATTTGCAGACTTTGATGAGTTTACAAATCGTCAGCAGACAGGAAAGTGCTCAGCGCACGGTCTGATAGTAAAGGCGGCAACCATTTTATGACTAATGGAGCTCCCACTGTTGCCTGGTTGGTAGAGTCTGAGGTCAGTGGGACGGAAGAAGCAGCAGTTTCAAATAAAACTACTGTTACAGCCCATTCAGCTCAAACACACCCGCGATTGCGTGCATCTGTTGCTGCGTACGCCGGAATATGAGAGCAAAACAGCATGCATATATTTCTACACAATTTAGCATGCGAGTGTGACTGCACAGTATGTAATCTTACACAGCCAGACAGCCAGTCATCCTGTTACGCTCAGAGAGCTTTAGGGAGAATGTTATCAAGAATCCAGGGCTGTTTGAATTTAAAAAAAAAAAAGGAAAAAAAATCCTTGGGCATCCCTTTTTCTGGTACTTTTAGAGACATTTAATCAGATTTTTTAATATTTTGCCAACGTGGGAAAAATTCTAATCAAAAATATATTTAAATTTTCAGTCATAATATTCAACTTAAAAAAATAGTAGTGAAGGTCCATTATTATAGAGTTGTGCAGCAGAGTTTTTCCTTTTCAGTATAAACTCTAAGTGGACCCAGCTTTTTAGATTTTAAACAACAACAAACAGACTGCTGCTGTCTGCTCATGATTTGTTCCGTCACAGTTGGAGTTTCTTGTTTTTTTTACACTTGACAAGGACACAAATAAAAAAAAAAAAAACACCTTCCTGTTTATTGATCGTGTTTCAAGAGAAATGGACCTCAAATAGACCTGTCATGTTGCTTTTGTACGAGAGTATACAAGATCAAGAGGATATACAAGACCAAGTCAAAAGGTTCTATGACAGGGGTCTCAAACTTGAGTCTATCAACATTTAATGCAAAAAAAAACCAAAAAAAAATAAACAAAAAAACAGTGTTTTATAATGTTTCCCATAAACAACACTGCAGATGTGTAGAAAAATCCAAAAACAAAACAGCAGGAAAATGAGCCCGAAGTAGTCTATGGACGAGGGTTATGAGAACTATAGGATTCACCAAAAAAATTTGTAGAGAAACTCTTTAAAATATAAAAAGATAATATAAACAATAAATATATTGGTGAATCACATACTGTAGTACAGTGCAGTACATCAATCTGTCAAAAGACACTTACTGAGATGGTCTTAAGTCTAGTTGCAGTAAAACCCCTTTCTAAATCTTGTGGGCCGCACTAACATTGAACTTTCATATCATGTGGGGACCACAAAATTTCATTACTGGGGCCGAAAATGGTCTGCGGGCTGCATGTTTGAGACCCCCGTTCTAAGACTTTTTATATCTCATTTAAGAAATACCGCATCTGCAAGACATGTCTCAGATAGATCATTCTATCACTGTAGAATTCTAGGGGACGTCTTTCTCACCAAGTCGAAACGTCTTTGCACAATATTATATATTTTTTCAGTTTTAAGAAAAAAAAAAATATAACTCACAGAAAACCTGATGCACAGCCTTCCATCCTGTTTTTTTTTACTTAAATAAATGAACACTAGTCAAGAATTTAATGATATCCTTATTAAAGCTGCTGGAGGTGACTGAGAGACGTCTAGTCTTCAAACTCAACTAACCTCTTCAAATGTTAACATCTGACTCTGAACCTTTTGACGTGAACCCAGTGGATCTTCTATCAGTGTGAAGGCAGATTCCTAACCTGAGAGCAGAGTAAAGGTGACAGAGTAGATGCCGTTCTCCTTGGTGGCTGCCGCGCTCTCCGTGTAGGTGATGTCCACCTGAAACTTGACCGGCTTCTGGAAAACTGTAGGGCCGGCGGTGGACTTGTACTCCGCCCGAAAACTGGTTTGAGAAATCACGCTGTGGCTTAGGCTCGGGATCTGAGGAGAAGAGCGGGAATCAGAACAAAGATAATACACAGCTTTCTGTAAAAAGGTTGTGGACAGATGAAAGGAGGCGAGATAATTAAGGAATAGTCCTACAACTGTAAAGACATTCATTCATCTTCTTCATGTCCACTGGAGTCCTTATCAGTGCAATACCTTGTATTTTTAATATGTGACCCAGAGTAAGTTAATAAATGTTATTTACCTAAAATGAATAAAAAGGAAGTCATCATGGAATTTTTGGGCAAACTTTTTGGCTCACGGGCCACAATTCTTCCTTAAAATTGGACACGGGACCAAATCCAGAGCAAAAAGATTGATTGTTTGTTTGGACTAAGATAAACGCAGGAAAAAGTCATGAATAAAACCTAAAATCCTACATTTCTTATCCGATAAGACGCCATCTACTGGGGATTCGCATTATTGCAGGGAAAAGGAAGAGTATAATGATAATTTAAATACATTATTTAATTTAGACAAGGTTGGCGGGCTGCATTAACTAACTCAACGGGCCACATCCGGTCCCAGGGCCTTAGTTTATCTATGCCTGTTGTAGGCTCATCGACTGAAAAGTTGGTTTAGAATTTGTCACTTTTTGCCATGATGCTGGAGAGGCTAAGAATGGACAGGATCGGGAATGAGGTGATCAGGGGGACAACACAGACAGGAAGGTTTGGAGAAAAAGCGAGAGAAGACAGATTGAGATGGTTTGGACATGTTCAGAGGAGGGACAGTGGATTCGTTGGTAGGAGAATGATCCTAGAGATGGAGCTACCAGGTAGGAGACAAAGAAGAGATTTATGGATGCGGTGAGGGAGGACATGGAGGTAGTTGAAGTTAGAGTTGAGGATACAGAGGACAGGGGGAGATGGGAATTCTTGACTCGCTGTGGCAACCCCTGAAAAACGTGATAAGCCAAAAGGAGAAGAAGAAGCTGAAAGAGGCTTTGACATTCATGTAATGTCAGCCTGCAGAGAGGTATAATTCCACTGATTCAGGGAACAATCACCTGTCGGGAAAATCAGTGGGCATAACTTGGAGGAGAAAATAACTTCCTCGCGGGAAGAGGAGTTTGACCTACGCCGGCGGAGGTGGCACTTTTGAGATATTCTGTTTAATAATGCGCTGTTAAAAAAAAAACAAATTTCACTGCTTAATTTAATGTTTGGTGATGCAGTTTCTGCCACGCTCAACACAACATCTAGAAATACATGTAAAAATATACAACACCGGAGCAGTGCATCTATATGCTAATGATCGGTGCTGATTTCCCATTGAATTCCATCTTAGTGAGGTCAGACTTTAGGAAAAAAAAAATTGCTGAACACTGGCAGTTTAGGGAATTGCTTAATAAATCAGAATCCTGTTAGCAAACACTCAGAGAGAGGCTAAAAGGTCACGCTGCCTTGTCAATCACCCATGCGTCTGGAAACATCTCGCAATATACGGCAAAATTGGCGTAAAATAAGTGCATTCATAAGAAGAAGAAGATGTGGACAGGAGTATACCGAGAGAAAAGCTTGGACAATGTCTGCCTTGATGGAGCTGAGAGGCTTGTCCTTGATAACAATGAAGATCTGCTCTTCTTTCTCCAGGTTAATGAAGTTACCAAACCAGGATTTTTTGGCGAGTCTGTGAGGAACGAAAAAAAAAAAAAAAAAAAACAGCAGAGGAATAAACGTCAAGTTTTTCACACATTGTCTCTAATCATCTTTTTTTAAGAATAAAACAGAACACAACAGCAGCAGCAGTCACTCTCTCATTCCTCTCGGCCTCTCTCTCCCACCCCCACTCTCCTCACTCAGCAGCTCTGGGGAAATGGAAAGACGCAAACGGAGGATAACCTGAGGGGAAGGAGCTAAACCTGTGCATGTGAGGAAGGGGTTTCTGACATTTCATCTTCTCCCAGACTCTTGGTATGCATAGTTGCACGGAGCTTTTGCCATGTGTGTGTGTGTGTGTAACTGTACGTGCGGGTTTCAGGGCACAAATTAAACTACAGTGAACAGAACTGCAGGAGGAGCACGGACCACGAGCAGCTGTAGACGGACTAATGACCCATATGGGCTCCTGTTTTAATAAGTAACAAATCTAATCATTTCTGGGAAACGTTGATGGACTTTGATGCCTTGAAACCATGAACATTGCGGAATTCCAATACAAATAATACAAGATTCAATTCCACCTCCTAAAATTTTGGATGATTCTGTGTTTCTCACGGCCAGGTTGTAGCCAGACAGACAGCCAGTCAAACAGGCATATCTAGGACATCTCTGATGCACCTGTCCCCTGGTAGCTCAGCAACATCATACAGGCTACCATGAGCATGAGCTCTTACTACAGCAACACATTCATAAACCAAAGCAGACCCCAGAGGTCCTTTCAGGGAAAAAAAAAATGGCATTCATGACTGGGATTATTTTTGTGTTTCCGACACAGATTATGGTCACGATTCTACTCACTCTGGAGAAGACTCTGGTGTGAGGCTGGACATTTCTTCTTGTGTGGGAACTGTGTAAAAAAAAGAGTCAAAGTCATTTATCGAGTAAATCAGACCAAGGGGTAAAATCTTTCATGAGCCTTGGGTCAGGACCTTGGAGTTTCCTGCGGTGAAATCGCGGCGATCCCAGGAAGCTGTTTTTGATGGAGTTGAGACGTGTTCTCCATGGCATGCCCCCGATGGAGGGGCTGGGTGGCGGCGTGGAGGTGGGCGTCCCAGACGGGCTGTCCTTGGGTGTGTGCACAGGGGTGCCCTTTGGGGTAGGGAGGGGGCTGCCTCGAGGGGAGGGGTGGGGGGTAACCTGTATGAGGGGGATAGATTTGGGATGGTGGTCAGTGAATGAGGAAGACAGAGGAGCTGTAGGTTGGAAGTGGTGCAAACGGAGGGGGGACCAGGGCGGTACCGGACTTGAGGGGACCGAAAGCTGAGGGCTGGCGGTCAAATCGGAGCGTTGCGAATTGGGGATGTTTGGAATTGGCGCACTAAGGATTACGGACGGGGAAAAGGAGGAGGATGGGGGTGGATGCACGGGAAGCTGGCAGGGAGTGGAAGGCTCTGATTTGGCGACAATGTCTGAAACCGGGCAGGTTTCAGGGAGCGGGTTAGACAGCGTGGCTTGGAGGGGTTTCGGGGGAACTTTTGGTTTAGCTGGGAGGGTTTGTGTCTTATTAAGTGGTAACGACAGCAGATCAGTGTTGGGAGCCAGGGAGTTAGGGGTGGAGATACATTGTCTTGTGTGATTAGGTAGAAGATCTGGTGATGGACAGGGGCTGGTGTTAAGAGACTGTGTGAAGTCTGGAGACTGAGGAGGTACACAGAACTTTCTGACAGGCTGGAGTTAGAGGACGTGCAAGAACAGGGCACAAATCAGACAGAACAGGTGGACGAAGGGGACAAAACAGAGCAAAACAGATCGGGGGGGAACATGCAAACACACAGGAAGAAAAGGAGAATAAACACAGTTTCAGCAGGTGAGGGGTGTAGATTTACAGGGGAGGTGGAGGCAGGGTAAAAAATAGAAAAAAAAAAGAACAAAAGAAATACATGCTGTTAGTACAGAGGATGATCCAAGACAGAAAAATAAAAGTGAAAAAAAAATATATTAATAATGTATACATTCTAGTAAAATGCAAACAAAATGTGATTAATAGAAGAGATGCTAATGATCGGAATCTAACAGACTGGTGTATGAGACAAGACCAGCTGTGAAGACAAATGACTCCGTCCCACCAACGGAGAGAATGCCACTTAAGAAAACTTTGATGTGAAATTTCATATTCGCACCGAGGTGAATTCATCAATTTGATCTTCAACGGTTGATTTCTCCCAAATTCCCCCTTTTCCTGGCATTTGTGTAAGAAATAGTCTCATGCCGGGCATCATGCTGAGAGCACAATGGAGCTTCTGGATGGGTCTAAGAAATCAATTTCCCTTTTAGATGAGCCTCAAATAAATCTATGGGATGTTAGGAGATTGTCTGAGAATCCCCGCTAATCTCAAAGCTTTGCATGTGAGTTGGGTAGGAAGAGTTAGGTGCAAGCATCCAAGCTCTGGAGGCAAAAAGGAGATTTTCTGAAGCGGGCTCTGAGCCGGATCGTATCAGAACTTTGTCGGAAACAAAAGTCGGAGCGGGAAAAAAAAACAGCGACTTAAAAGCACAGATATAAGAGGCTTTGTCGGAGAGAAAGTCTGCGAAAAAAGTAAAAACTATGAAGAGCATATCACACTGTGTACCAGCAAGTATCAACTCCATGGTATTGATATATCGATATTAATGTTGATATCATAGACTAGTGGTTCTCAACTGGTCTCACCCTCTGGCCCACATTTTCCTGTGGTCATTGGTTTGCGACCCACTCTCATAGAATTCTATTTTTTTTTTTTTTTTTCAAAAAAAAGAAAAACCTACTATTTTAAACATGCTCATTTTATTCAGTAGTGTGCCTTTCAAAATAAGATATTTTCTAAAAAAAAAACAAAACACAACTAACAGCAGATTCACATTGATTTTTGACCAGCTGTTCACAACCCATTAAGAATGGTTCCACAACCCACTTTTAGGTCCGGACCCACCAGTTGAGAACCACCTTCATAAATTGCATCCATTACTACAAATAAACAATGAATACTAATTATTAAATGAAAAGAAATCTATTCCCATCATGTGACTAATGACCAGAAGAGGGCAGTAACTCCATTGGACCAAGTCCACTAGTCCAGTGTTTCCCCAACTATATTTCTTGGGAGTCAGGAATCTTTCCGACCCGAATCAATAGACATAATTCATCACTGAACATTAATGAGGACATTAGATTGTTAACTGAGTGATATCTAAAAAGTTAGAATTTCTTTGTTTTTTAAGAACGAAAAACAGTAACCGGCAAAAATGACCATGAACTCCTAAGAAACCTGATGTGAAACGACCCAAAAAATTGCGACTAAGGGTCCTAAACCAGTCATTGGGAGACAATGCTCAAGACAACATTGTCCCTTAATGGTAGCAATTAAGCCAGGGGTCTCAAACTTGCGGGGAGATGTTTTGTGGCCCCTACCTTGATGTGCAAGTTGAATGTTAGTGGAGCCCACAAGATTTATACAAGGATTCGATTCTAAATTCTAATTCTATTTTTTTTTTGTTTTTGTTGGATGAACTCAGTGGTAGACACCACTGTGGATGAATGTGAGTATTACAAGACTCTTCTGAAGTGTTGCAAAACTGATTTCTTATTTAATTTTCACCATTTTTTTCTTCTGTATTAAACATTAACTGCCATTACGGCCCTTTGGTGAAATGAAATTGGGGGCAGTGGCCCTCAACCTATTGAGTTTAAGACTGCTGATTCAACTATGACGTTGCATAAACTTTAATTGATGTTTTTTGGGTTTAAAAATTAAATATATCTGTATCGGTTACTAAACATGTATCATATCAAAGCAGCTATACTGATAACACCCGTCACTATTTCTGGAGATTACTTAAAGGTCAAAATTTGAAAGTGAAATATTAGTGATGTACTATGTTTTCTGCGCTGCTAAATTGTCAGTAAATAGTAATAAAATGTCAGTAATAAACTCTTACGAACTCAGTGGACAGTAATTGTTATTGCAGCTGAACAACTGAACATCTTGCAGTGGTGCTTGAACGTGCACTTTGAGCTCTGACTTACCCGTGGGCTGCTGAGGGGGCTGGTGGAGAGGCCTGAGGAGGCCCCGCTTATAGACCGTGATCTATGACACCAACAGACACGAAGAGAGAGAGACAAAAAAAAAAAAAGCAGAGATAATTAGTTGGATCAACATGCATGTTCATAACATGTTTTAAGGTGGGAGGTTGGATGTAGCGCTTGGATCATGGGAAAATGCACTCCAGCGTATCTTTCTGTGTTTGTTCAGCACACTGCCAATCCAGAAGAGTATTAATAACTGCTGTGAACTAATGATCGGAAGGCCCGGTTTTCCCAAACCCACATATAAATATATGAATATATATATCATACTGATTGTAAGAGAGTCCACTCGGTCAAGTTTTCTTAAACCTTTAACCCAGATGCTTACTTGTGCCAATCATTTCAATGTTCTTTAGGGAATCTTCCAGGTTCTTTGACACGTGATGTCTTAATACCAATAACGTTTTTAAGGTGGAGCAACACCATATACATGTTGCTAAATCATATACATTATTTGCACAAATTACATGCAGCTTAATAATCACCTTAAAGCCACTCTAAAAGTCATGCATTTGCAGGAGCTGAAACCTTTGGTTATTCACCTATATTCCACCATGGTCTTGTGATAGATGATTACTAATGATTAATCACAATTATTCATGACTATTCCTGTGATATTCTTGTGAACTACCATGTGATTATTCATTCATTCATTCATCTTCTGCTTGTCCGTTACCGGGTTGCAGGGGCAGCTGGCGCCTCCCAAATCACATCCCACCCAAATCATATTGTGAGTGATCCTGTGGGTGGTGAGCCCACAAGAATTTATGTGGGCCGGGACGGAACTATGCTCTGAGCAACTCAGTGGCAACCTGGCAGCTGGTGGATTCGAACCTGAAGCCCTGTGGACCCAAGTCAAGTTCCTTAACCACTAGGCCACCACTGCCGACCTCCTGTGATTAATCAGTAAAAAAAAAATCATCAATAAAATGTTAGTCATTTAATAGGAGGAGGGGGCAAATATTTTGACCCCTGTTTTTTTTACCCCACAATCTGAACTTAAATATGACATGGGGGCGGGGTCATGAGGGTAGACTTGTGTAGTATTTGTGGTAACTCCGAAAAGTTGCACGTAAGTATTTTGCAATGACGGATAAAAAATGCTTTTTCTCCTCTATCTATTGAGCTAATGCAGGTAAAATGCAGAAGTATAATGATAATATAACTTATAAAAAAATTTAGTGCTGAAATTAGCTTATTAAGATAAATATCATAGATAAACCTTGGTTATAGTTAAAAATGTCCAATATTGCTGGTATTGTCCAAATACCTCATTTCCTATATTTGTAACAATTTGTCCCCAAAACTGGGATTTGAATAAATAGAATCAAAGGAAGAACTGATTTCACTGATATTAGATAATGAGCCGACTGATATGATCAAACATCTCTAGTGATTTTCAGTGTAAACACGTACGTAAACATCTCTGTCATTAGTTTTCAACCACAGACAGACACTGGTCTTCCATTGGCTGTTGACTTTTTGATTGCCTTCCCTCTTGCTCAACTTTATCAATGGAACATATCTACAGGGAGGATGGACTGGAAAATTTGTCGGAGAGCCATTTGTCATGTTTTTCCTTCCCTCCCACAGATGCTGTCAATAACCCCTATAGGCAGTGTCCGTGTCTCAGAAATGAACAATCAGGGGACAATCTGTCTCCATCAACCAACGCGTGTACGCCGCCGCGCAAAAAAAGAGCACCTGTCAAACACCCAGAAACCCCAGCTGCTTACTGTCACGTCGCTTGTTCCTTATCGTCACTCGAGCTAATAATAAAAACACCCGCGTTCCTTTGCCTGGCTCTTTTCCCCATTTTTAGCAATAATGCATCTACGAACATGTGGTTGCGAGCAGAGATCTGTTGTCTCCAGTGCAGACGGCTAGTGTTTTGATTGAGGACACTGGTGAAGACACATGAGAGGTGAGTGGGGGAATTCAGAGTGATGGAGGAATGAGGGAGGATTGAAGGGCAAGAAGATTGTTGGGATGATGGAGACTGATGTTCCCTCCTAACACTGGCTCAATCCTCTGGGACCTCACTGGTGTCCATACATGGACACAAAAAAACCTGTATACAAACAGTGGCCATAAAAAGAGAGTGGCGCTGCGTCTAAATAAAGAACTAATAATAGAACAGGAATGTCTCCGCTGGGATTAACAGACGCACAAACAAAGACGGAGACAAGCAACACTTACAGCTGCCATGAGAGAAAAGGAAATATTAGGACAACCCACACTTGGACTATTTCTGTTGCTCTCCCACTTCCCTTCTGTGAGTGTATTTATTGCACCGACTCATCCAAACACAAGTGGGCGACGCTTAGGCTATGCCGGCTAAGACTCCCCGATACAGAGAGTTGATGTAATTTGCATTCAAGGCCTTTGGTCCGCGGAGACATACCCACAGTTGCTCACTGGTGCCCTTGTCCACTCACTGCCAATCGTTGCCTAATTGAGACGCGGCCAAATCACAGCATCCTTAGGCCATTACCGACATATTATAAGAGGCGCGCTGCATCTGCCGGTGCGGCGAGAGCAGGTTGACGGAGCTAATGTTTCAGATGGTCGTGCCATATAGTAATGTGCCTCGCAGAGATGATGAATTATTAATTACGAGCACGCCACTTACAGTGAACACCATAACCAGGCAACCGTTTGTCATGTATCTTATAGAAACAAGGCCAAGATAATTAATCAAAGGAAGACGAGCTGCAGGAGTCAGATCAGTCGGAAATCTGCGTCTTTGCTTTTTAATTATTTATTACAGTTATTTATTATTTTAGACGAGGTTTTGGAAAATATAATTTAAAAAAAAAACATTTTGGGTATGAATGTTTCTACCTGCATTATACATTTGCATGTATGTTTTATCCTTAGACCACTTCCATTGTAAAAATTACTATGTTTTTGTCACTTAGTTAAAAACGTCTTGTCTTTTCCATTTATTTTCACATTAAAAGTCTGCCTTAACACTATATAATGACCTAATGTCAGTGTGTTCTCTCTTTAGAGGGAGAATTTGAATATTTTGAGGACATTCACACATCAGTTACTTTTTCCGTACACATTCTACGCACTTGGCATCGCCGGCTTCCCAGCTACAGCAGCGTTAACATAAAAATGAATAACTTTGCGCTGCATATAAAATGGTACTACAGCCATTCTTTTAGTAAAACAAATACTTTTTACTACGTACTTTAAGGGGCGCTGTGGATCTCTGCTACAGTAAAAACATGAACAGGCTGTAAAGTTTAAATAACTCTTGTAAAGCCTGCAGAAATAAAACCAAAATCTGTTTGCACAGATATCTACCGTAGAAAAAAAAAAAAAGGTGTACTCGCACCTTCTCTTTGTGTGCAACGATGTGTGCTGTTACCCACTTGGGTCTATTTCTACCGTCCATTAGTCCCCGAGCTAACCTCAGCATTATCCTAATTTGGAGCGAGTCCCACGTCTCCACGTCAGAAACTCATCCAAAGCACCTGTGGGGGTCTAATGTAAAAACTGTGGGGAACAGAGAGAGTACAAGGAGAGCCCAGGTGAGGGCATGGACTGAAATAAAATGGAAGTGATGCGAAATGAAAAGGTGTCAAAAGGCAAATGAATAAGTCTGCCAATGCAATATCACGCTGCATGCACTGGGCTAACATGGTTTGGAGCAAAGGAAAAATTCCACTTTTCCCCTTTCTTTCCCTCTATTGTAACTTTGTCTCAGAAACAGAGTTCAAACGCAGGGGGTTGATATTCAAATGCCCTAAACTCCCCGTTAAACGTATTTCCTTTTTTGAGTTGCTCGAGTACTCCACCTTGTGTTACTGTACATCCTCTACGCTTTACGACGATACTTCACCTCACCTGCTTTACTTGTATTTGTTTGACCCAACTGAAACATATCACTCGTTTATGAGCTGGAGAAAAACTATACGTAAATATATAATTCACTGCTTATTTCTTTTGGCATGTACAAAATTGAAGCAAATGACTAACATTTCCAATGCTTTGAGTTTATACTCTCCTCCAAATAGTTTTCAAGAGAAAGACAAAAAAAAAAGGCAATTACAGCCTGGTGTTCTCATGAGTGTTTCCAAACAACACGACGACTAAAAGATTTATTTCAAATCCATTAGATTCTGCCTCAAACAAAAAAAGTTTCTTCTCTATTTTCATTTGTTGGAAATATATCAGTGGTTCACAAAACGAGCACATAAAGTATTTCACATAAGGAAAATCAATCCAAGAACTAGTGTCATAAAAAGTATATTTAAAGAAATATAAGGTGATTATCGAGTTTTAATTTACTCTTTTGGTTCTGGGACTGTTTAGTTGAACGTAACAATGTAAAGTTTGCAGGAATTGAAGAAAGATCACTAAAAGATCTTCTTCAAAAGATCTTCTCACCTTTTGTCAGTTCTACCTGGTAGAACTGTCTGTCAGTTTATGTCAAGTCGAACAAAACTTATTGGCAATAAATTATTAATAGTATCCATGGTATCCATGGTCCATGGTTCTATAAAATATGTTTTGCGTTTTTAGAAAAAGTCAAAGTCAAATCTTTGGATGTTGTTCTATTGCGTATCAGTCTTGATCATCTCTGGCTGTTTTCATGCTAGCGCCCCCAGGCTTACCATCGAAAATGCACATAAACATGTGATCACAAGAAGGAGAGGGTTAGAAGATGTAACATCTTTTATATTCACACACGTACATCTTTAACCCATCAAAGATCAGCTGGTTTGCTATTGTGGCGCTGGGGTGAAAATGTGGTAGGATGCCATCTAGTGGTGTGGGTAATAAAAAAAGGAAAATTGCAGCATTTCCACATAAGCAAAGCAATATAATACAGACAAAAGGTTGTGTTTGGGACTGAAGTCCTGCTGCAAATAAGACAGGAAGACAGAGACACTGAGACGGAGGGGGAGAAGCTGATGGACAAATATAAATATAATGTTGTTAAGCCACATAGGAGAAAGATGCACTGCAGCTTGTACTATCATTGTCGGATTCAAACCGCGAATAAACAAAACGTGTTTTCAGCTAGATGTGTCCTTGTGCTTGAATGTATTCTGAATGCAAGTTCACTCTGATCCGTCTTCATGAATGTTGTTATCTGTGTGGCTCAATGGAATCAATGAAACATCAGGTTTACAGTGAACTGTGTGAGCGAGGAGGGCAGAAGAAGGCAGCATTTCCACGAGGACAACCTTTGAATAGAGAACAACACGAGACCTGGATCACCTGAGGGGAAGACAGGGTGAAGAGATCTACCATACCAGTGATTTTGTGCCGTGAGACATCGTCAGGTGGCTGTGGGAAATGATCTAATATCACCTAATTAATTAACCATTGTTGGGTGTTGGCGCTGTAATAAAGTGTGGCAGATGATGTAATAATTTTCTATTCCAGTGGGTGGCAGCAGAGGATATGAATGCTTTTGAAAACAATAGCATTATTGCTACGCGATTGCGTTACACGCGGCAGTGATCGTAACAGCAAGTGAGAGTGATGGAGACATTTTTGAGAAGCTAAACAGGACCCTGGACAAAATTCTGACCCAGATGAAGAAGCATGAGTGGTGGACAAAAGCTTACAGAACACTGAGCTGTTGTATTACTGTTGGCCAAATAACACCATTGATTTCCCTAGTTTAGCTCCTCTGTTCTCATCAGGAAGTCTGCTGCAGTAAGTACCGTAATTTCCGGACTATAAGCCGCAACTTTTGTCAAACAATTTCAACCCTGCGGCTTATGCAGAGATGCGGCTAATGTAAGCATTTTTTTCTAACGTCTCCAGCAGAAAAGGTAAGAGTGAGACAGGTGGTGTCGAGGAAGACACAAGTCACAACCGCCAATAAACACCATTGAAGAAGAAGTTTAACGTACGGTAACGCGCTTTGTACATGAATAAAATTAGCATAAACTGACCCTCATCATGGAAAATGCAAAAAGAATGTGGCACATGTGGCTTATAGTCAGGTGCGGCTCATGTATGTACAAATTTTTTTTCTTTAAAAAATGTTATGGGTGCGACTTATAGTCGGGAAATTACGGCACTCAAAAAGCTTCAAGGACATATAAGACAAATTAATGTATGTGTGTGGACGTGGTAATATATTTACAATTGTCCAATCACAATGTCTATGTGAGCTGAGCTTCTCAAGCTTGACTGGGATCAAAACCAAAAACAGAGAGAGACTGAGAACTGTTGTTGAGGAAGAGCTTCGTGTGTGTCTTTCTTCTATTCCTGCCAGGATATACAATTTGTGTTCATTAAAAGAGGCGCAGGTTTCACACTAAGTGAGTATAAATACATTTAGAAGCTATATTATTAACTACGTGTATTATATGCACTGTGTTAAGATGTAATTCTGGTTGGTGGTGTGCCTCAGGATTTTGTAAATGTAAAAAATGTGGCGTAGCTAAAAAAAAAAAATGGTTGAAAATCACTGCACTATACAACATCATATTAAAGTCGAAGTTAAACCTTGGTAGTTGCCTGGACAACGAAGGGCGGGTCGAAGACTTGTCTAACAGCGCTTTCAAAACCCCTTAATATATATATCCATATATTCACATCACACAGAACTGGTGCCATTTGAAAAATGTTACTGTAGTACTTTGCCAGGCTCCCTGTCATTTGCTTGATCACGTTATTACATTCAATCTAAACTGCTGTCAAAAATGTCTCTCTCTGTGAGCGGGGACATGCAGGACGGCGATATAGTGAGTTGCTGATGATATATTGAGTGCTTTGATATATTGAGTGGTGTAATAAGACAGGGGCCGCAGGGTAGGAGGGGTACAGTGTATATATATATATTTTTTTTATTTCAAATCAGTCCAACGTTGCATTATTGAGGTGCAAAAACGGAGGAACGTCCCTGAGAAAGTGGGACACAGCGTGGAGGAAGCTGATTATCAATGCATTTAGAAAAAAAAGAAAGCGATAATTGAGTCGACGCTGGGGGAGAGAGCGGCCTTGGCTGCACGGTGATGTCGATGATGACTTTGAATTGCAAATGAGGTCTTCCTGCATTTTAAATGAAGTTAATTAAGATACTTAATGTAAACTTTAGGAAGCGCCTGCCTAAAACCCTTGACTCCCAGCAATCCTGCAGTTAGCGTACATTCATTTAACGGCTGTGGGATGATAAGCTGTAAAGGGGTGACGTTAATAGACACACATGCTGCCTTCGTCTCCGATTAGTCGTGCAACAGGAAGCTTCACTGCATCTTTCTCTGCCACAGACATCTCCTTGCATGAGGGCCAGACATGGAGCAGGAGGAGGTGAGAGCGTGGAGAGTGAGTGACAAGTGAATACCTTCCTTCTTTGTTGCATTTTGGACTGGCGTCGGGAATGTCCAAGCTTTTAGTGTACACAGATTTACTACAGTGGAACAGAAGACAAAGCGAGCAGAGAGTCAGTCTCTGTCCATGCTTGTTCAACATTGTCGGCTGCTGACAAGAGAGCTGGACTCAAGGTCAGGCCTCCCGACACACTAGCGAGAGGCCACACCCACACACACACACACACACACACACACACCCACACACACACACACACACACACACACACACACACAGACACACACACACACACACACACAGACACACACGATCACGCAAAACACACATATGCAGACACATGCTTGACATAATTGTGGGTTTTTTTCCCCCAACAAACTCCAGGATGATAGAAATAATTAATCTTTCAGGTTAGTTAGTTAGTATTTCTTATAAAAATCCATCACTTAAGCTAAGAATGAAGTTGTTACTGTTCGTCTCAGGGCTAACCTCTGTCCATGCTGTGTCATGTCAATGGCCCTCCTGGCTGGGACAGGTGAACCTCCGTCTGTAACACTGAGCACCTCCATGGATTTCCTCTCTGGTCTCCTCTTACCATGGCGGTTCAGCATTGGAGAGTCCACCCGTTTCTTTGGAGGATCTTTGGGGGGAAAATAGGAAACAGAAATCAGTGAGATAAGTTGGAACTTAGTGGTTTCAACACTTTTCTGCCTAGAAACAAATGATGAGACATTTCTATAAAAACCTTTATTTTGGTTTACCTACTCCTTTCAGCCTGACTCTTATATAGAGGTTGTCACAGTTTTCAATAGTTTTCCTCTAGGACTCCAACTACCTCCATGTCCTCCCTCACTGCACCCATCAATCTCCTCTTTGTCTCCTACCTGGTAGCTCCATTTCTAGAATTCTATCAATCACCAAACCATCTCCATCTGGCTTCTGTAGCTTTTTCTCCAAACCTAATCACCTCATTCCTGATCCTGTCCATCCATGTCTCCCCCAAAAAGAACCTCTTTAAGAACCTTGCGTCTTTCACTCCTCCACCTCCAGCTCTGCCTCCTGTCTTCTGCCTATTCCTAGTGTCTCGAATCCATCCATCATGGTTGCTACTCTGAACTGTTGATGCTCCAACAACAATTTGGTTGTTGGTAAACCTTACAATTAACTTTCAAACTGCTTTCAAACTTTCCTCAACTTTCAAACTGCTGCCAATCCCCATGCTATATCCCTGGGCCTCTTAGGGGGCCCAACCCTAACTTTGGGAACCATACCAACCAGTAATGTGTAAATACAGAAAGATGGACGGATTAGAACCGCAGGAGTGACTCTCTACCGCACTAGCATCTTCTCTACGTAAAGATATTCCAGTCAAATACCACCGCCTCAAATCCTCTCTTAGTAACCAACCAGAATCTCAAGGAGCCACCAACTAACCAATGAGTGAGGGTTTTACTCATAAATGCACCACAAACTATGGATCCAGACCATGAGCCTCTACAGTACGACACCAGCTGCTGATCATGCTGACAGTTTAACTAATACAAGTCACGGCTTCCTTCAAGACTTTGAACCAACGGCCACTGTATTGACTGTATCACATTTTCTGAAGAGGGAGTCCATTAATCAAAGTGTCAGCACATGCACGTGCACATGCACGCATTCTACACAGGCATGTCTCAGTGAATGGCCGCATTTTTCCCACTCCTCACCAATCTCATTGCGAGGAGGAAGGTTCTGATCTTCCTGACTTGGGTATCGCTCCTTACGATCCAGCAGCAGGAAGTAGATCATCTTCTCCTGGTTTTCACTGTAAAGAGAGAAGAATTTTTTTTAACTAAAATGTCAAAACAACAGTCAAACAAGAAAGTATATACTTTTTATTATAATAATTGAGAAATTTGTTTTCTTGGTAGTAGATTTCAAATGTGTTGCCAAAGTTTTTCATAAAAACAAGTACAGTGTGGAAAATCTAAATTTTCTTGATTTTTGGGTGCTATTATTTATATTTTTCTCTTTTTATATTAGAAGCAAAGGGGTTTGAGCTAAAATTTTGGATTCTTTCATTTGGTATGACAATTTACTTTTATATTATTTTCTGAGCCAAACCTGAGATGTATTACACGACCCATTACATAATTTCGACAAGTTTGGCCGGCCAGGTAACAAAACAGAACGGGTCGCATCCAGCCCCCGGGCCTTAGTTTGGCCCATTCCTGTTACATTACATTATCACATCAAAAGACGTGAATTAAGGTTCCTTCAGTCCTCAGTACAGAACTATGTTTAATGGTATTCACAGCATCATGCAGCATCAGTTGGAAAGTTTGTTGGGTAAAAAGTATTAAAACATCATGAGTTCATTCTTATCTTTCACAGAAAAGCAAAGAGAATTTAATGTATTCAGCCTCTAGGCCAAAATTCTCAATGCAAGAAGCCAAACGATTGGCCCCTCATAATAAAGACAGATTGGAAAGCAGTGGGAGGCAAAGAGACAAGGACCTGCAACTGCAGCAGAAATAAAGAGCGGACGGGGAGTCAGAGATGGAACACTTCCCTTCAGTCCAGCACAATTATGTGGTTTCCCCCAGGAGGAAAGAAGAAAAAACAAAGAAGATGGAGAGGAGGATAGTTGGAGGAGGACGACAGTTAATGTCTGAAAGACAGCGGTCTGAGCGTCCCTAACAAACACATCATTGCAGGGACAGAGTCTGAAAAGATGCTAATGAGAAGCAAATAGACGGAGGAAGTAAACAACCTCAGGTCAGAGCAGGTGGGGTTTTTTTTTCAGTTGGTTGGTTCAAACCGTCTACACACTGTTCTGTGATATTTACTCTGTGATATCTGAGAAGACAAGTGGATGTGATTTGAGAGGCGCTGAGGGGGAAAAGGCCGACTCTCCAGCTGTTGACATGATGTACACATCCTTACAGTCTGCTCATCATTCTTTCTCCAGCCACTGTTATTGACCACAGCTGCTCTTCCTCACAGCTCTTCTCCTCCTTTTTCCCCGTGTTAAGCTGCTTCTCTCTTTCTCTCCCAACCTTCACATTTACACCTCCAGTCACTCACTCATCTGACAGAAGATCCTTTAGCAGCTTGTTTTTGTCTCTGAAGCAGCCCAGGGAGTGCATGCTGTCCAGGACGTCGGGGTCAATATCATCCGCAGACGGCAGGCTGCGAATGGTCACCTTCCTGGGAACGGGCTGCTCCGGCTCTGGTTCGTTCTTCCCTCCTCTGGAAACGCAAAAAAGCAGTAAATACAGACAATGTTAGTCGCTGTAATCAATTATCGTTAAATAATAAAAAAAAAAAAATGATTTAAATATTAGGTCTAGAAATATCAGTTGCATATGTATTTTGGAAAGTGACCTACTAGATCAGGCATGGGCAATCTAAGGCCCGGGGGCCAAATGCGGCTCATTGAGCTTTTTATTGTGGCCTGCTAGCCTTGTCTAAATTAAAAAAATCATTAATATTATCATTATAATATTAGCCCTTTGTCCAATTTTCAGGACGAGTTGAGGCCCGCAAGTCCAAAGGTTTGCCCACCCCTCTACTAGATTCTTGATAATATAAGAACTACCGGGTTGTGTCCCATGAGGGTCAGTCAACGGTGACTGCTGTGAGTCACACAAAAATGCCTTTATTACATCACCTTTGACCACAGACCTCAGAGACTGTTTTATATTTTTTTAGTACGCCGCCCTGCTGGTAAGGATAAGAAGGTAAAAACCAGTTGTTTTTCAAGAAATGTTGGGAGTTTTTGTGTGTGGCAACATATTAACATCATAATGATTGTATCAGTTCCTCATCATATTTCTTCCTGTTTATTTTCTTGCAAATCATCTGGACATAACCTGTAGTGAATCACCGTGATTTTTCATTGTCTCCTACCTGGTAGCTCCGTCTCTAGGATCATTCTCCTACCAATGTATCCACTGTCCCTCCTCTGAACATGTCCACACCATCTCAATCTGTCTTCTCTAGCTTTTTCTCCAAACGTTCCTGTCTGTGTTGTCCCTCTAATGACCTCATTCCCGATCCTGTCCATCCTTGTCTCTCATACATCCTGTCTAGTCTCACCAACCTTCCTTTAAACCTTTCCCTTCACCTTTGAGGACACTCTTCCATCACAGATCACTCCTGACATTTTAAGTGTGGTGTCATTTAATAATAATAATATCAACAATATGAACTTTATAGATCTCTGGGAAGACTATTGTATTAATGTCACTTCTGCTGTATCAGGCTGTTCCTATAGGAACCATATAGCAAGCAGTATATGGATCCTTCAGGGCTCAAACCTAGAACCTCTTGCATGTAAGGCCATCATGATAACTGCTGTACTATAGAATCACCATGTGGGGGTGCTTTTATATTCATAAAAACATATATAAATATAATATTTTTTCCAGCATATCAATGTCAAAATTAGTCATTTATTATGTCTCCGTTATTTTTAGTAGTTTCTATCAGTCTTTGTTCATTGCATTTGGACAAATTGTGCATCAATGCCTTTTGTTTTCATATGGATCTCCACAGCAGCTGTATGTTTTCTAAGGTATAATAATCCCAATACTCTGTAGCTCTGCCAACACCTGCTGTTTAATTGGAGTACACTGTAATTATCTTACACTCGTCTCCACAGAAGTTGAGAGCCGTGGTAGAATATAATCTCGTTTCACCGGGCTATTATTTATTTATGTGTTCATAATAACAGTACAGAAATAGAGCTGTGGTTTCTATTTTGATTTTTTAATTGCTTTATTAAGGGTGTCTAATGTGCTTACGTTATTGTCTCACGCAGCTCAAGTGTGTCCAACTGTACTGTGTAAAATTTGTCTTTTTCGTAATATGACTTCATCTCTATAAAATGTAGCACTTTTAATAGAAAAAAAAAATCCATATTTTACAATAAACTTGTTAAAAGTAAATAGGCAGCGATTGAAAATTTTGTTGAAGTTTAAATATAATTAAAAAAAATGTGGATAGGCTACTGTGTCTCCTGTTTACAATTATCCAATTTAAAATGAATAAAAAACAAAACAAAAAAGTAAATTATGAGTAAAATCTTTGCCTTCCAACTTTTTTTTTTTTTCACAAATGTGTGACTTTTGTCAACAACGAGACCAACAACATATTCACATATACAGTTATCTACCTTGTAGCTCCATCTCTAGGATCATTCCCCTTCCAATATAATTACTGTTTGTCCTCTGAATGTGTCCAAACCATCTCAATCTGGTCTCTTCTTTTTTTTTTTTTACTTCCTGTCTGTGTTGTCCCTCTAATCAACTCATTCCTGTCCATCCTGGCTTTCCTAAAGAATTCTCAGCAACTTACATCCTGTCTGGTCCTACCATCGTACTGTAAACCTTTACCTTTACCTGAGCTGACATTCTTCTATCACAGAGGACTGATAGAAGAGACTTGTATTCACATATACAGTTGTGTCAAAATTCTATCTTGTTTTCCTTTCAACTTGTCCCTTTTCAGTGGTTGCCACAGCAAATCATCATTTCCCATCTCCCCCTGTCCTCTGTATCCTCTACTCTGACTCCAACTATCTCCATGTCCTCCCTCACTGCATCCATCAATCTCCTCTTTG
>JAFBJS010005911.1:46472-79383 GCA_016785265.1 Paraplagusia blochii | reverse complement strand
CCATGCAATGACTAAAAGCACTGTATTTGTCAGTACAATGTTATTGCTAGTGATGTAGGAACGGAAGTAATTTTTGTCACTGTCAATAAACCATGCAAAATGGCCAGAAATCAGCTCTGAAATTAAACTGAATTATGAGCCTTTTTTGTTGTTATTATATTTGTCCAGATTAAAGTAGATTAAGTGGAAGCAGACTTTTAAATGGACAAGAAATTAAAGAAAGAGTGGTCTAATAATTTTTTTTCCATGACCTGCCTGCCTACTTCTTATATAACATAACAAGGAAAACGAGTGACATAAGAATTTACCTGGTTCAGACACTATAAAAATAATCCCGTTCACATTTAATAAAAAAGGGGAAAAAAAAATCACAACCAACCCTGTATTATTATTATTATTATTATTATTATTATTATGTTACTGGAAGCACACCATATTTTATGGCCTAATGATGAAGTTCATCTATGTTCGTGAACTCAACACCAAAGTAATCTCCTTCAACACACACCATCTAAACCAGAGGTCACCGACATGGTAGCCCAGGTGGACTACACTAACTGCCCACGGAGTGCGATTTTAAATATAAAACTTATCAATGAGAGGGTTGAAAATATTACTGTTACTGTACTTTTTGAATAAATTGCACCAATTGAATAACATTTCAGTGTTATTCAATTGGTGCAACGACGTTAGTAGGAAAACGAAGAAGTAGGAAGAGTGTTGACTAACAATGAGAATAGATCATTGTTGGGGAAATCTATAATTCACAAGTAGCTCTCAGTTTTACAAACGTAACATATGTTGATGAATGAATGAATGAATGAATGAATGAATGAATGAATGAATGAATGAATGAATGAATGAATTCCCAAAGGCTTAAAGGTGGGTCACAAGATCGGGATTTCTTTTTTCTGGTTATCTCACATCATGTTTCCTAGAAGTTCACAGTCATTATCGTTGGTTCAAGACCATTATTATTGGTTGAATAAAAAATAATGTCTAACCGACTTGGGCCGTAAAGGTGAATTAATTTTAAACTATGTGTCCCCAGTAAAAAAAAAAGTGCAGGAAACACTGATCTATAAGTTGGGAAAATGTTCATATTCAGCTCGGCCGAAAAAAACCCTACTCTCTATAAGGCTTTGGATACGTTTGTAATTCATCTGCCTTTGGGAATTTTACTGCTGCGTTTAAATCATTTCATTACAAAGAGGAATAAACTAATGACGACCACAGACATTTAATAGATCACTGTATTGATTCAATTCAGCAAACGCTCGAGAGAAAAAAAAAAAAACAAATCCACCGATACACTGAAAGCACATCATTCTTCATAAAGTCCTCCCAATCCTCAAGTGTGTCGTCTTGTCTTCATCCAAAGAGACAACTAAACTCAGAGGACGCTTAATGTAGCAGGGCTGTTTGACATTCCGTGAGCTCGCGACACTCTTCCCGGAAGCTCTGTTTGGAGTTCTCATGCCTGGGAGGGCATCAGACAGGTACCATATTCTCTCTCTGCAGCTCTGTCCCCGTGTAACTCTTTGTCAAGGACAGCGCTTGAGGCTCGTGGACTTATCTGGGGGATCTCAGGGTGACCTGTCCTCATCAGGTAGAGGGAGCAGAAAGTACAGCGTGACATACAGCATACCAAAGAGGGGGAGTGTAACTGGATGATGTTTTAACATTTAGTGCTTTTCCGAGGCTCCATCCATGACAATACAAAAAAAAAAAACAATATCCTTGGAGCCTAAGGATTTTAGGAGAAAGTCCAGATTGTCAATTTTTTGTCTTTCTTACAGGCAACATTAACTAGTTAAAGCTGGACGGTATACTTGACTTTCGCAATGCATAGAGTTCTGCACAAACTTAATCTAGTCCAAAATATGGGTATGATAAGGTTTATTTAGACACTGAAAATCCATCACAGAGACAAATGTGATGTAGACCTGGTCATGGACTGGTGAACACTTTCGGTTCTACTCTGCCTCCAACAAATAATTGCTGTAAGTGATGACACAAAAGAAATACGAGTGGGACAAAAATGTATTAAGCTGTTCAGTGGGATCAAGAACAGGAAGTCAGTTTATCAAAAAACTCCAAAATTTCATTATTGGACTGTAAGATTTTCCACAATTTGTGTCTTTGTGGTTCCAATGTGGGGGTGGAGCCGCCCTTTTGGGGTAAAGATCTATTGCAGGGAGGACAGCAGATCATTTATTAATTTTTGCCGCAAAGGGAAAAAAAAAAAAGTTTTTAAATTAGTTTTGTTCCAAGGTCATAACTTTTTTTAAAATAAGAATGTGTATTCGGTGATTAAAGTGTTTCCTAACGTTCAGAGATGTTGCAAAAATCGGTTGAAAAACTGTTGCAAAAATCCAAAAGTGTTCGACTCTATTTAAAATTAATCCATAAGGCACGAAAGTTTAAGATGACATAATACATACACCGTCACAAAACTTCCGTCTTTACCCTGTGTCACGGATGGCGCCATGCTTAGTGCACCTCAGTGGGACCAGGAGTCCGACCTACAAGGTTGCAAGTATACTTCCTTAACCACCAGGACACTGCTGTTCTGTCACAGAACCACAAACCAACCCCATACATTATCTGAATATGAAACGCAGGGACAAGAACAAAGGAGAACCATTCTTCAGCGTTCTGAGATCTCCCAGCGCCTCCATTATTCACACATCTTTGTCCGACTCCCCCCCACTTGCCAACCTGACTCTTTGCCCTTCACACCCCTGCGCTTCTGTTCTCGCATCATCCCCCTCTCCAAGGTGATCTGTAAACAGGCGAGCAGGGCTCGGCGTTGTGATGAGCCGCACTAAAGAGCGCAGAGAGATAGAACACTTAGAGCCGTCCTCGGCTGAATTCAAGGCCTGCACTCGAAGAAGAACTCAAACGGAATCGTAGATGAAGAAAACACACTGGGAGCACAATGGTGCACACAAATAAAAACGACTACAGTTGTTTGCCAGCGCGAGGTTGATAACAATCAGCTAATCACGTTTGGAAGTTTCTCGTTCGGTTCAACTCTCTTATGTAAAGTTCTGAGAGTTTTTCCACAGTAAAAAACTCATTTTCCTCTGCTTTTGTGCACGAATGAATATATTTGTATGCGTTTATGCAACGATGTTCTTCCTGCTCCCTGAAAGTTTTCTGAAAGAATATTCTTCCTTTAAAATCCATCCAATATAATTTAAGTTTAAAAACAACAGAGCCGCCAATCAATTGGCATGCACCACACACCGCCCTAGACTAAAAACCTCACCTATAAGGATATAAAATATAGTGAGCCAATAAAGTAGTAGTACCATAGTAGTAGTAATTGCCTTTGCGTTCCTGTTAACAAACTTTAAACAAGATGTAAATTAACAAGTTGTAAAAGAGAGAGAGAGATCTATTTGGCTAACACCATTAAACATAGCCTTCTAGCAGTGCGGTGATAAAAGCGTGGATTATATTTTCTCAATCCGACCCAGACAGAATGGACTAAGTTGTATCCGTAGGTTGAATTCTAACATACAGTAAAGGTGTAAGCCTAATTAACCAACAATGTTCAACAGTAACAGTGGAACAAAATAGACTTTTTTTCTCCCTCAGAAAAATGTGGGTAGTCCAGTGCCACACAGTTGACATATACATTCTCGAAGAAAATACATAAAATATAAGTCGCTCTGAGAATGAGGCCAACACGTGGGACATCCTTCTTTATACAAAACTATTCAGACACTGCTTTTTTCTTTCAAGGTTGTCAAAGGAAGAAATGAAAGCAAACTCATGTCATTTTGATCCAAACCACTGCACACAGCAAATGTGACCTCTGCATATAACCCATCACCAAAGTCAACAGTGGATGGCGCTATGCTGAGAGCCCCTCAGTGGTCACCTGGCAGCTGGTGGATTCAAAACTCGAACCCTCAGTACTGCCACTGGCACTGAAGAGAAAAGGGTCCAAGAATTGAGCCTTGAGGTACACCATGATTACAGGGTATATTTGAGAAAAATTAATCCTACCATGCAAGGAGTTTTTTCTAGCTAGGTATGACTGGAACCAGTCCAGCATCAGTACTTCAATCCAACACAGTAATACTGAAGCTGTAAAAGTGTACTACACAGATACTACACTTAATCTTACACTAAATGATCTGTATCTCAGTCACTTAACACAACTCACCGTTAGTCTTTTGGCCGAATCCACTTCAATCATGCCACGAAGAAGATTCTGACAATCTGGAGGGATAAAGTGTGGCATGTGAAACACTCCCAACTTCACCTTCTCCAGAAGATTCCTCAGGTTGTCATCATCAAAAGGCAGGGCGCCCTAAAGAGGAGGCAGGAGGAATTGACAAGCAAAGGAAAAACATATGAAAAACATCTACAGAACGTCAAGGAAGATCCCTGTTTCTGAATGCTTCAAATAATAATACGATTTGACTTCCGCTGTTTAAGATCAACCAGATTCAAAAGCCAATAACACGTCAAGTTTTAACCCATAATGACTTCAAGAACCAGCATTTTTAACCTGTTCAACTTTCCAATTACAGCAACCTGCCCTGAGTCTCAATGCAAAATAAATAATAAACAGCACTGAGAGCTGAAAACAGGGCTTCTCCGATAATTACCCCGCTTTTTCATTTAGCACATTCATCTAACATTGCCCCATCAGGGTAATTCATCAGAGCAAGCTGACATCTTGCAGATGTGGCTGCCTGATGAATGCCAAAGCCCATTAGGAGACAAGATGGAAGGAAAATGATAGGAAATGTGTTTTATAACACAAAAAAGCAAGGAGAATACAAAAAAAACTGAAGTTTACAGCATTGTTTTCCAAACTCTGGGTCGCCACCCCTAGGTGGTTCGCCAAAGGAATTTTTTTGGTCCTCTTGCATCATGTCCATCGTGGTATGTGGTCATTTTTTCCAGTTCAATTATTGTTTTTTCATTATTGCGTAAAATAACTTCACATCAATAATAAAATATGCCCCTTTACACTCAATGATTTATAAATAATGCCTATTTGGGTCCCAAAAGGTTTGTAACTTTTTAAGTGAGTTTGATAAACACAGGTTTATAGCACCAAGTCATGGCAGTATAATTTTTCAACCATCAAAAAATATAATTTTACTGACAGAACAAAAAAAATTCAAGTCAAATGTTTGCAGTGTAAGAAAACATCTGTTTGGAGAGTTAGAAAAAAAAATCACCATGAGGATTCCACATCATGGGTTTAACACTTTATTCTATTTTTTTTATCTAAGTAAACACATTTGAAACTCTTTTTTTTTTTTTGAAAAAAAAAGAAAAAAAAAAAAAGTGAGAAAGGAGTCAAAAACAAAGACAACTACACAGGCCCCGTAGCCGTGAGCTATCCTGTCAGTGTGTGTATTTATTTTGGGCTCTTGTTTTAGTTTTGCTGCATGAATTATTCATGGAGCCGCAGTGTGTATCAACTACAGTACAACTGTTGATGAGGAAGAACCTTAAGGGCTGTCTCTTATACACATCTAGATGTGTATAAGAGACAGGTGTACAATGGTAGAAAGGCAAACACCACGTAGGGGGGCTCTCACAGCTTCATCAGACCCCCGCCAGTTGAGCTGTGGAAACGCCAGGTCTCAGAAAAATACAGCCGTGGCAGATAATGATACCATTACACTAATGGAGCTGGCAAATGAAGGAGAACCCAGATGCCCTGCTTTATTACCGGAGGGGGTCCAAAAGGTTTGTAACTTTTTAAGTAAGTTTGATAAACACAGGTTTATAGCACCAAGTCATGGCAGTATAATTTTTCAACCATCAAAAAATATAATTTTACTGACAGAACAAAAAAAATTAAAGTCAAATGTTTGCAGTGTAAGAAAACATCTGTTTGGAGAGTTAGAAAAAAAATCACCATGAGGATTCCACACCATGGGTTTAACACTTTATTCTATTTTTTTTTATCTAAGTAAACACATTTGAAACTCTTTTTTTTTTTGAAAAAAAAAAAAAAAAAAAAATGAGTGAGAAAGGAGTCAAAAACAAAGACAACTACACAGGCCCCGTAGCCGTGAGCTATCCTGTCAGTGTGTGTATTTATTTTGGGCTCTTGTTTTAGTTTTGCTGCATGAATTATTCATGGAGCCGCAGTGTGTATCAACTACAGTACAACTGTTGATGAGGAAGAACCTTAAGGGCTGCACGGATGGAAACCTGCAGCTGGAGAATACACCTGATTATGGATGGAGTGTCTTACAGGTGTGTGTGTGTGAGTGAAGACAACAATGAATAAAATGAGACGTGTGTCTTTGAAGTTGAAGTTGATTTAAGCTTAAAGAGATCTCTGGCATATTTTTGAGTGAGGCCTTCATAGTATCACAGTAACACACTGTGATTCACACCACAGCACACAACTAAATGTCACCTCTGTATTCAACCCATCACCAAAGTGAACCGTGGGCAGCTTTTGAGCCCCCGAAGAGCAGTGAGTGAGATGGTGCCATGCTCAATGGACCTCTGGCAGCTGGTGGATTTGCACCTGGAACCCTGTGGACTCAAGTGCAGTTCCTTAACCACTAGGCCTTTATAATATAATATTGTAGACTCAACCAGGCACAGGTTGGCACAGGCCAACTACACCCAGGGAGTGTGGCACTGTATTGATTTTTAATCCAGCGCACAAACTTTTCCAAATATTTATTTCTACAATCATTATATTTCAACTGATAACACAATGGTGGCTTGGAAAGTGATGGCCTAGTAGTTAAGGAAGCAGAGCAGGGACCAGGGGGTTCCAGGTTTGAATCCACCAACTGCCAGGTTACCACTGAGGTCCACTGATCATGGCACCATCTGCTCCCCTGTTCACTTTGGTGATGTTTTTTATACAGTGGTGACATGTTGTTGTGTGCTGTGGTGTGGTGTCACAATGACATAAGGTCCTAAGACCTTCATCTCATTTCTGAGGGCACATGGTTGTACAGATAGCGTTAGGGTTGATCAAGGAATAGAAAGTGCTCGAATTTGGGCTAAATCAAATATCGGCAAAAGAAAAATGTCATTTGTTTTACTACTCCACATATCTGTTCATGACCAGGCACTTTTTTGTTAAATCTTTAGGCGCGTTCTGTCAAAAAGTTTCAGTTCTTAGTCGTCATCTCCAAAAGTACTTACATTGAGGGAAACTGGACAGAGTAGGTTTCTTGAAAAAGTTTCACCTCTCATCCAAGAGGCTTAAGGTGAAACGTCTTGAAGAAACCTACTCTGTCCAGTAGTCCTCTATGTGACCACGTAGGTGACTCTTCATTTTTTTTTCCCTTTACTTCAAGGCCCTGCTGTACCTGCTTGTATTTCTGAAACACTGTCGCCAAGGTCAATTCAGGCGGCATTACAAGATGAGAAACATTGACGACACTCACCACCAACAGGGCAAACAGAATGACCCCACAGCTCCAGACGTCTGCTTTCCTCCCATCATATTTCTCCCCCTGACAAGGATGTGGTGTTGAAAAGAACGTCAGAGTTTGCAAAAAAATGACCAGCGTTACTGTATGAATAAATTTGAAACAGTGTTTTGCAAAATTGTCCCTACCCTTATGACCTCTGGACAGGCGTAGTGTGGAGACCTGGGGGGAAAAGAGAAGACAAAAGACAATGAATTACCGCAGACATTTATGAAATATACCTATGACACGTTAAGATCATTTTGTTGGACATGAACAGTCTCCAATTTATAGTAATATTACACAGTTGATGTCCAGACACAGTACATGTCTGGGGTGAGCAAAGATTAAGAAGTGTTAGGGGAGTGGAGACATCCTGGAGGGATTTGGATGTCCTCCTCCTGGCTCACTCAAGGGCATCATCCCGCAGCAGACAGCCAACAGACTCACTAATCTTTGCAGCACCTGGATGGGCTGACAGGAAACCCAATGACTTGATTGGCGCGTCAATATCATATGAAGATTTATGAAGTGACTGCACAACAGATTGACTCCCTGAGCCAATGTTTGTGAATGAGTAGAACCAGTTAATAAATGGTTTGGGATTTTTTTTTTTTTTTTTTTACTCCTGCGAAATTTCTGTCTTTTTCCGAAATTGACAGAATTCCTAGGCATGAATTCTGGCTCTAATCAACGAATTAAGATGAAGGTTGAAATTTTTTATATTTTTAAATAATTTTAAAGTGTGGTATGGTGGAGTGTGGAATCATGGCAGGATTTCAAACATGTATGATTTTCACACTATCGATCTTGAGGTAGTGGGGAAGCAATTGTGAGGTGAGTTGCACAACTGGGGAAGAAAATCAGGGCCGAACGACTGAAAAATCGTAGCTAAAATGGCAGAGTGTATGCCTGTTGTACCCGCCTCTATAAATATAGAAATATTCTACTTTATTATGAATAGGATCACTGGAAGCTCCAACACCAACATGCATTTGTAGGCTTTAACTTCAGGTCAGAGTGAATGTCTTCTTCAGACAACTTCACATTGGGCTTATGGTAACTTACCGTAATTTCCAGACTATAAGCCGCAACTTTTGTCACATAATTCCAACCCTGCGGCTTATGCAGAGGTGCAGCTAATGTATGCATTTTTTCTATCTGCTCCAGCAGAAAAGGTAAGAGTGAGACAGGTGGTGTGGAGGAAGACGCAAGTCACAACCGTCAATAAACACCAAAGAAGAAGAAGAAGTTTAACGTATGGTAACGCGCTTTGTACATGAATAAAATTAGCATAAACTGACCCTCATCATGGAAAATGCAAAAAGAATGCGGCACATGTGGCTTATAGTCAGGTGCGGCTTATGTATGTACAAAAGGTTTTTTCATATAAAAAATGTATTGGGTGCGGCTTATAGTCCAGATATTACGGTAATTATTTTGAATTGTCAAATAGAATACGAGTGACTGTAGACCATGCACGGGGGAGCCTGTCTGAGTGATTGAATATAATAATTTGTATTAATATACCTTTTCCTTTTCTATTTCCTGCAATGCCACAGTTCCCTGATAGGTGGAGAAAAGGTTCAACTGAATAATTGTGGACCAGAATCAAAGAGTTTTCCCACACATACGATGATCATTACAGAGAACAATCAATGGTTATAATTTTTCAGATTCATTTAATTTTTTTTTTCATAATCTTTTGAATTAGTCAAATGTAAAAAAAATGCTATGGAACACTGTCATCTATCTGTCTGATAATTGTCTATTTGTTTCAGCAATATATTGAAATATATTTCCCAGAGTAGAGTAGAAGATACAGAGGACAGGGGGAGATGGAAAACGTCGCTGTAGAAATCCCTAAAAAAGTGGAAGATTGAATATATCATCATTGAAAGGAGTCAGTTGAGGTGGCTTGGGCATCTACATCGGATGACCCCTAGACACCTCCCACGGGAGGTGTTTAGGTCATTTCCCACTGGGAGGAGACCCAGAGGAAGACCTAGGACACGCTGGAGCGACTATATTGCCCGGCTGGCCTGGGAATGCCTTGGGAAGTTTGGGTATCCCTCCGAATGTTGCCCCCGCGGCCCGGCTCCGGATAAGCGGATGAAGATGGATGGATGGACATATTTTTAGCCTACCAGCATAGTTGCCAAAGTCCAATTTGAACATTGTTGCTAAGACAACAGACAACTTGTTGGTATCACAGTCAGTGATACCAACCAATGCAATAGCCTGTTCCCCCCAAACCCTCCCTGTTACTCAGCTCTTTTTTATACATATCAGAATAATGGACACCACACTAATGAGAGACAATCTGGATTCTGTAAACATGGCTCTGATTACACCTGGGCTGTTGTTGAAGTGTATCTGGAGATACCAGTCCTGACAACCTCACTTCTCCAGGCTGTCAAAACGCTGTCCGATAACAAACGCCGCCACCGTGTCAACAGAGAGAGTTCAAATGGGAGCCTTCGCAAATACGGCCCACCTGACTGCACATGTCACGGAGCATTATGCAGATGAGCAAGGAATAAAAATAAAAAAACAAGACTGAGACTTGCACTAGTTACGTCTCATGAGAGCCATGAGCCTGAGCAGGGACCACAGCGAATATGAACTCATTATTTGCACAGGCTTCGGGAGGCAAACACAAGGTGGAGGTAAATAGTGAAATACAGACGTCTCTCGCCTCCGCGCTCGGAGCTGAATTCCAATCCGTCAATAAAGGAATGTTTGGGGACTTTTGTCACTGATGTCACCTCCAAATGATATAATCTTATGCAATATGTACGCCCGTTATTCTAATAATGTCAACCAGAGACTAGCACGGTTTTACTATGTCACATTTCTCAGTAAGGAATGCAGGGTCTTTACTGTAGTTGTATTGGAAGGACGCAGACATACCATCAGTCTTTCACTGTAGCTTGGTGAAAAATTCTTTACAACACTAGGTGTACATTAATACTGTATGTATAAAAAAATAAAGAGCAGAACTAAACACGTGTTCCTTCTGCTTACAACACGAACAGACAGTCATGGAAAAATGATTAGACCACTCTGCTATGTTCTTCAATTCCTTCTTCATCTTAATGCCTTGTTCCACTAAAGGTTTACCACCTGGAGGAAACAATGAACACAAAACCATGCAATGACTAAAAGCACTGTATTTGTCAGTACAATGTTATTGCTAGTGATGTAGGAACGGAAGTGATTTTTGTCACTGTCAATAAAACCATGCAAAATGGACAGAAATCAGCTCTGAAATTAAACTGAATTATGAGCCTTTTTTGTTGTTATTATATTTGTCCAGATTAATGTAGATTAAGTGGAAGCAGACTTTAAAATGGACAAGAAATTAAAGAAAGAGTGGTCTAATCATTTTTTTTCCATGACTGTAAACAACAAAGAGCTTCATCAGTGATGGTCCATTTAAAACTTACTTTGTATTATTACATCAGATTTCTAAAACTAGTAACTAGTTTTTTTTATTATTATTGGGGCTGCATTCCTACGGTCTACGGCCTACGTCACCCAAATGTGTTGCTCTAAAGCAAACTAAGGCCTGGGGACCGGAATGCGGCCCGTTTGGCGTTAAAATCCGGCCCGCCAGATTATCTAACACGTAGATCATTTCCTGTCTCTTATACACATCTAGATGTGTATAAGAGACAGGTATTTGTCAGTACAATGTTATTGCTAGTGATGTAGGAACAGAAGTGATTTTTGTCACTGTCAATAAAACCATGCAAAATGGCCAGAAATCAGCTCTGATTGTAGATTCAGTGGAAGCAGACTTTTAAATGGACAAGAAATTAAAGAAAGAGTGGTCTAATAATTTTTTTCCATGACTGTATACAACAAAGAGCTTCATCAGTGATGGTCCATTTAAAACGTACTTTGTATTATTACACAAGATTTTTTTAAACTAGTAAAAAGTTGTTTTGTTTTTTTTTATTGATTTTGGCAAAGTCCTGAAAAAAATTATTCTTTTTCTGAGCATAGATGAACTTCCAGCCAAGGACTGGGTAGTTCTTCCAAATTCCGGGATCCAGACGTGTTTGTAAATGTTGCTGCCTCTGCTCATTTACACGTACTATATACATATATATATATGTGCCTGCATGTATTTATGTGCATGACACAAGGCTCCCTTCACGCTACCTGAGGCAAGTCTCATCTCCACTCAGCTCCATTACTCATTGCGAATGAATTATGTTTTTGTCAGGATGCTGCAATGATGAGAGGGGCCCAGATAAATATGTTTCATTAACAAATGTCATATCTTTACTTAAGAGACTGGAACCGTGTGAGGAGAATCAGTATCAGCAGAGAGGCTGGTGCAAAAAAAAAAAAAGAACAGCTTACACTCCTGGCGAGGAAGTGGAAAACGTAGTAAGGTAATTTAAAACTTCCAATATTTTGTGTTAAATATTCTCCCAGAGAGAATGTGCAACTCATCCAGACATGAGCAAACCTTTTGTCCCAATTGGTCCTAAAATTGGACACAGGGGAGACACTGTAGGAGAAGATGGACTCAGAATTGGCGTAAACTAAGAAAAATGACATCTAGTCATGCATAAAAGCTTAAATGCTTTTATCCATCTCTACGCCATCCATAGGGATGAGGTAGGTATTGCAGGGTAATTCAGTCAAAAGTATAATCAAATGCAGACCAACAAAGCTAGTGTTGCCATGTCTGAAATATTCCAAACAATATTTATCAACATACAAGAGTAGATGAATCTGCGATTTAGAAAAGGTAAAAAAAGGAACAAAAAAAAGTTCTGGTGTGGTAGGTTATGAAATATGGGTTACAATGGAACAAATCGGGACTCGCTAGAATTCCACATGTCATGAGATTAGATTGGATAAAACTTAATCTTTCAGGAGTTTCCTTTGGGAAATGAAGGTTCCACCTCCATAATTATGTCCTCCCTCAATATAAACCAGAACTAATAACTTGGGCTTTCAAAAAAAATCTATATTTACATTGAAATATATATTGAGGATTAAGCAGGAATATTTGGGAACAATACGTTTGGGCTTTAGACGGAAAAAATATATAGACCTAAAAGCTCAAAATTTAAAAATAAACAAGAAATTACATTACTAATCAGTGCAACAAAGCACATATTGCATTTTAAACTTCTCATTTCCCATCAGGGGTTCACTAATAAACACAGAGATCAGGTCATTTAAGAAAAAAAAGGTTTGTTTGTTTGGTTTTGAGTCAGTAAATTATTAAATATTACCAGGGGTCTAGCTGTATCAACAGATCATTTCCTGCTGTCCACCTCCAGAGCTGTCATGATATTATCTAAATCAGATTCTGCCAAGGAAATGTGGTAGGAAAACTACTGAATATTTAATGCATCCAAATATTTGGTTTCATACTTACCCGCAGCTTGTTTCCAGCAGACTGTCTCCAACCTGGAGGGAGGCCATGCCGAAGTCTGCTATCCTGATGTTGTTCTTTTCATCTAGCAACAGGTTCTCTGGTTTCAGATCCCTGTGGCTGCAAAATTGAAAAACAAGAAAAGAAAAAATACATTAAATACAACTGGAAATACACAGTATATTATGGAAATCATGCAGCTTGATGTTGGCTGCAACCGTCCATTAAGTAAGATGGACGTTTGAAGAGACATCATATTAGGTACACAACATATATTTACCCAACAGACTGTTCTTAACATGTCATATATTTCACAACAGCAATTATAATATTAACAATAGGTAAGTAAGGCACCTTGTGGTGGCTTGGGCAATTACATTGTACGCCCCCCAAATGCCTCCCTTGGGAGGAGATCCAGAGGAAGCTCCAGGACACAGTGGAGCAACAATGTTGCCCGACTGGCCAGGGAACACCTCAGGATCAACCCAGATGAGCTGGAGGAGGTGTCTAGGGAGAGGGAAGTCTGGGTGTCCCTGCTCCGAATGTTGACTTGACCGCTCACCCAAACACAGAGAATCCACCTTGGAAACACATCAATGATACCAGCTGTGAAAGAGACAGATGTCCTCACTTCACAGCACCACATTCCTCTTTGGTCCATATGTACTAAAACAAGGACACTCTAACCTTAGTGTTGAGCTTATGTAAGGTGAGACAGCCCCCCTGCTGTCTTATTACTCCATTTTCACTACTAGTGCACAAGTCACCAGTGCAGAACATCATGAGGAGGGTACTCTAAACCAGTGTTCCCCAACCATTTTTGCGCCACGGACCGGTTCAATGTCTCATACCCCTTAATAAAATGACATTTCTGGTGTTCTGAAATATTTTCCTACCTATAAAATCTTCCTACCCGAATTAACTGTGCAAGGGCACAACAAGGATTTCTCAAGTGCACACAGCCTATAACGTTCTACGACTGGACCGGTATAAAAGGTTAGAATCCTGTATCAATGACTCTGCGTCATTTTTTGTTTATTGTTGTTGTCTTCACTGAAACAAAAATTTGGAATACTAGCCATCCTTTTGTGGATATGGATCAAGTGGAAGTAATAGCCAGATGGGGCCAAAAGGAAACATTATTTCTCTACAGCCCGGCACCAATTAACCCATGGACCGGTACCAGTCCCCAGCCCAGTGGTTGGACACCACTGATCTAAACCACTGATGGTCATTAGCTGTCTTGTTGTTATCAGCTCTAAAATAAAATCCTCATGTACAATTTTTGTTATCATTTTATTTGTCCGAACAAATGCACCTCTAGTGGAACCAGACATTAAAATGAACAAATAAATTGAAGAATACAACATGATGGTCTAATATTTTTATCCATGAATTTAAAGGTATGTTTATCTGCCTTATTCAGGGGATACACCAGCATCCACTGATATTTATGTGCCGTTACTGGTGCAGGCCACAAATTAAAACATGATAATAATAACACATACAGATGTATAAAACTGATATTTTTATTTACTTATTCAGACCAATAAAACTATTAAAAACATGGCATGGCACTCGTAATTACCACAATCGGTTGAAAGTTTACACGGTACCAAAAGACAGAGTTTCTTGACTTACAGTTTAGTGAGTAGATAGATTAGACCAATCAAATTCATTTATCATTGGTTTTCTTTCCTCTTTTTACTTCGTTCAGCATTTTCAAGAATGGCTTTAAAAAGTGAAAAATAGAGTAAAAGAAAGTATTGTGTATTTTTGGAGACCATTACCACACTGCTGTAAAAACCATCGTGAGATGCATGTTGCTGGGTACAAAAACATTGTTCAGTAAACCGACTTCGACACTCAACTTTCTGTGTCTTGCATTGGAGGAGTACGATCAACAGGTTTCTTCCTTTCAAACCTGCAGTAAAGGAACTCAGTCAGCTAGTGACAGACCTGAAGGACGATAACTCCATACTACGCAAAAGCATCGCTCGTCTTGCAGTCTCAAGTCTTCTAAAGTGCTTCCTGGTATATTTAGCAAAACCAGGAGGTGGGCAGGCTCCACATGCAGCAGCCGAGTGCATGTCTCCATGAGCAGAGGGTTTATTCATAGTCCGGGCAGGAACTCAGCAACAACTACCAGAGACTCAGGAACAATGATGTGACAGAGACTGAGTGAGAGAAAGAGAGAGGTCTCTACACCCAGGGCACCAGGTGACACCAGTGAGACTAACGAGCAGGGACTCACAGGACACAGGAGAGTGTGATCGCACTGATTAACCACAGAGAGACAGAAAGGCCTGACAGTCCCTCTGTCAACAGTAACTTCTTCCAGCTCCATCTCTTCAATTACCTTATCTATCTATCTATCTATCTATCTATCTATCTATCTATCTATCTATCTATCTATCTATCTATCTATCTATCTATCTAGCTATCTATCTAGCTATCTATCTATCTATCGTGCTAGCTATCTTGCTATCTATATTGCTATCTATCTTGCTAGCTATTTATTTATCTATCTATTTATCTATCTTGCTAGCTAGCTAGCTATCATTTAATCCACAGATGCTAAATCTAATACTGTGTAATGGAGTCAGTAGTACATTTGCAACACCGTCTTCTAACTACTTCTTCTATGTCCTCTCTACTGTCACTCTCCAAATGCCATATCTTCAGGTCCTTGCCCCGGACTATCCATCCATCCGACCACTATCACCTGCTTCTCCAACACCAGGTCAAATGGACATCAGTTTTGGTCACTGCGACCCAAACGTCTTAGCATCACAGCGTATCTTCCTGTGGGTGGTTAGCCTAATGGAAGCCAGACGTCCTAAACGGGATTCAAACTTGGAGTTTCACCCCAATGACAATAACTCTAGGCCGTCTTGTCTACATTACTGAATGTTACTGATAGTACTACTAATCAGTGTTGGTTGACTGGTAACACCATGAATCTATATGTAGATGGTATAATTTCCATGATGATCCAGGTACTTCAAGAGAGAGACTGATTTCTAAACAGCCTCTCACCTTATTAACCTTGAGAAGTTAGCGTAGATCATTTAGTATTTACTCATTGGCGTCAGTCACGAACGTTACATAATGATAGGCCTATCGATGGTTAAACGCACAGAGGGTGATCTCATGATAGACGGCAGGTTATTTACACAGCAACAGTGTCAAAGGAACAAAATGCATCTGGATGCTTTACAGTTTGTCAGGACCTGGGAATTCATAACAGGACATTAAGCTGCCTCACAAACACATTGGGCGACTCTTTGATAACCGTAATCTCGCTCACGCAGCAAGCCTTGCAGCAGGGATATTTAAAATGTCATGTGGGAATGGATGCGGTTCAGTGAACTCCACGCTAGCAACGAGCTCGGCTGGAACAACTGGAGAGTTAAAGTAAAAAAAAAAAAAAAAAAAAACTTTAAAAAGCGCATTTACAAAAGCCTGGTCATTTGAGAGCATTAGATGAGTGTTGTTTAATCACTGAGCTGACTTTTACTTAAAAAAAATAAAACGCTGGTCGTATAAAACTGCTGATTGGCTAACTGCATTAAAAGTTTCTTTTTCTGGCACCGGTGTTTCACAGCATCAAGGTCGACTGAGAAAGAAATGGAGCAGGAGTTTGTGCCTTTGTGGTGTCAGCATATACTGGCGGTGTGTTATTGACACCGTTGTGGGAAACTCCGATAGATTGGCTTTTTTTTTTTTTTTTGTCTCCAGAGTTGCTACCAGAGCGAGACTAGGAACTCTGTGGAGCCGGGGGGATGACAGGTGGAGTCAGGGGGATACATAAGGAAGCTCTCATTTCTGATTCTGGTGTTGACTGTGCAACTTTAAGCTACATACAGGGAATTCCCACAGATTAAGGATGTTGTGGATATTTTCCAATAAGAAATTCAGGTTGGGGAGAGTTGGTCCCAGCAGACGAGGGAAGGATTTTCCCATCTTTTGTGATCACAGACAATGTCAATCTGCCAATATGTTTCAGTGGAGAATGTTCACCGTTTTCAGTGACTAGAGCTAAGTTACTCATATTAACATGTCAATAGACAATGCATAGGATTCCCTGGTAAGACGTTTGTTAATACCTGAGAAGACTCACAGAGAAACATAGAGAAGTACATGAAATAGACCAGGAATGGATGAACTCCAGTCTGGTGGTTGGATTGTACCCTGCAATAGCATAATTTCCCCAATAGGTGGTGGAAGTTTCAGTTGTGTCAAAGAAATCAGGTCACATCAACAAATTGAAAAAGGTTTCTTTACTCTTCATGGTCACAGCACCAAAGATTACGAGGAAGGAAGTTCCATACAAGTAAATGGACAATGCTGTTGGATGGCCGATTTGTGTGATAACAAAACACCAAAAAACTAAAGATGTCCGAACAATGGATCAAAGAAACCACGGGAAAACGATCCAAGTAGATCTCATACAAAGTTCTACAAGATGACTTCTGTACGTAAATTCAAGGATAACCTTCTGAATTCGGAAACAAAAGAAAAACTTTGAAGATGTAAATTGAATGGTTGTCCAATGGAGAAGAGGTTGGGCTCTCACGGCCAATTATATAATTACTTCCAGGTAGATGTCCATGCCTGTGCCTGTAGTTGACACTATGTGGCGCTGATGTACCATGGTTCAGCTCTGAAATGAAACTTAATTTTGAGCCTTTTTTGTTGTTATTATATTTGTCCAGATTAATGTAGATTAACTGGAAGCAGACTTTTAAATGGACAAGGAATTAAAGAAGAGGTCTAATAATTTTTTCCATGACTGTATATTGTCAAATAGCTGGAGGAACAGATATCTTTCACTCCACGGACCTTTGGAAACTCTATAGCTAATATTGAAATAAATAACCCACACACTGTATATATATTATAATGTAACACAACTGAAAAAGTAATAATGCAAATACACATACCACCCACAAGCATACGACAAAAAAAAAATATGATCGTGTCATGCAAAAGACAATAGACAATAGACAATTCATTATTTAACATGTACAACAAACAGAAAGAAATTCAACAAAAAAGATGTTGTGAGGTTATGTGAAAACTTTAACTACTTTAACTTTTCTGTAGCAAATTTTTTTCTCCTGAGAACAAAGTTAAGTAATATTTCCAAAGGCTGAATTCCAAAATGAAATTCATAATGTGACCTGGTGCACACAGCAAAAAGTAATTTTAAAGGTGGGGGCCCCACCAATATCTTGCTTGCCACCCCATAAAGACCCTAGCACCACCCCTGTATGTCACATCACAGCACAACACAGAAGAAACTGTGTAATTAACAGATTGGTAGAGCTGGACATGGAGATTGCCCCAAATATTTGTAGCAACTGATCTAGCAATTGCAATTTTTTGGGCCTTTAAATGCACCACCATGGATCTAATGGTCTAAGCACCATCCTTAAGATCCAAATGACATCCATTTGATTCGTTGGATAGCGAACTAGCAAAGCACCCACCAATCCCATTGTTAGTGCCAATGCCCCAACCCTGATTTGATCTTGTCCAGGGGAGGGAAGGCCCTGGAATTCCACACCAATGACAGATACATTATTGAAGAAATCTAATGAAATGGTTCTCAGCTAACGTTACCTCATTATCCACTCCCTGGATTGTGAAAGAGGCTAATGATGTCATCAATGATGACCGCCTTCTCCAGGTGGGCATACCGGAGAGAGAACGCCAAGCCAATGGTCTGAAGAAGTGGAGAAGCAGTCACTTCCTGGGGGCCAGTATGATGTTAGAGCAAATTGTCTTTCGTCATTAGCTCACTGGAGTGTTTCGTCTTGGCGACAAGAATAAGCCATTAGGTTGTTTTCACAGAACTGGGACATTTCCCTGTCACAGAACCAGGTTGAAATCGCGCTGAAGAGGCTTCCCTTCCCCCCCAGCACAGGCACTGACACACTCTGTCATGGTTATGTGAAAACTCACTAGGCATGTAATACCTCCAGTCCAGGTTTCAGGCGGTTTTCTCTCAGAAACACACATTTCCACTGATGTTCTTTGTTTGCGAGGTAGGTTTTGCTCAACTGCAATTGAATGCAACGGATTGTAGGCACTGAGTTAGGGTTTACCCTTTAAACAAAATTCACCAAATGTTCAGAGTAACCGCCAAGGATAAATGCACTGCTGCGTGGGTGACTCTGAAGATAATAATGAAACCAGGTTAAGGTAAAGGATTCTCCTTCAGCGTGCAGTGATCTCTGGCTGACTTAACAAGATGGATGAAGTTACAATTACTCACACACATATGTTTGTTAACTGGGTTAGCAGGGGACACACCAAAGTCATGTATATAACGGGGTCCAGGGAAATAGATGGGGCATAGTGGTCGAGAAAAGAGAGAGAAAGGACATAGCAAGACAGTGGACAGTTAATTTGCTGTTGGGTTAATTTTATTTTTATTTTTTTGTCAAACGAAATGTAGATGTTTGACAAAATATTTTATTCATTAAAAGTGTTTATTGTTTATGTTTAAGGCATTGCTGTTACCTACAAAAAATATCAATGCACAATGTGAAATCTTGATGTAGTTGCAAATTTCACTACTAGGTGCAGCATGTTTACTCTTTTTTTTGACCATTTTTAGGGATTTTATGCCAGACTGCCGACTGTTTTCAGCTCCCCCTACTGGCTTAATCTTACTTTGAACGACTTTGCATAGATGCAAGGTTTGAAACCTGAACTCACATTTTCCCATCATAATGATTTGACCTGATTTGGTCCTGTTGCACTAAACCCCATCAAAGAATTGTACTCAAGTAAAAGTACTGTTAATTCAGAATGATATTACTCAAAATGCAGTCATCCATTTTTGAGTAAGAATTAAAAAGTAAATAGTGAAAAAACTAAACTAAGAAATATATGTTGAGTAATATTGCATTAGACTTTTTTTTATGAGCATTCAATTAGATAAACAAATTTACAAAGGAGATTTTAGCCCATCCAAAAAATAAGAGAAATGCAATTAAACAACCAAATTAATTACTGAATAAATTTATTTATTTAATTTAAATTTAATATTTTGTGACATGTATTGTGATTTTTTGTTATTGTAAACAATAAACTGTGTGTGTGGCTGTGTTGCTTTTTGGTATTGATATCAAGTATGGTCACGAGACGAGACTGAATGACAAAGTTAGTGCAGTGGTCCCCAACAGTACCGACTATGGTTCAATTGCATTCCGGCAGCAGAGAAATAATTTTTTAACTTATACTTTCACCCTTTTAATTGTTATCTAACGCTGAACAGAGTTTTATTTTGAAAAAAAATCTGGATCCCCTTGTGCTCATGTATTTAGGCCAAGTCCGCCTTAAAGCTTAAGTTTCATTGGTTAAACCAAGTCATGTGGTAGAGCCTTGGCAGGAACTCCTTCTCTGTGATAAAATTAAAGTAGAGATACTGATCTATAGAGAACTGGATAGCTGAAGCTTTATCCAATATTGCTGATAAAGTGGAGTAATAGTCGACTAATATACTCAAGTATATTTGATTGAAAACTACTCCTAGAGATATGTTATGATAAAAATGCAATTAATTGTAACAAAGTAAATGTAACTCACTATTTCCCACCTCTGGTCTTAAAGTATCTAAATAAATATTTTTCGCTACCGTACACTTTAGTCTTACAACGGTAGAAAACACTAATAACCTCACACGGTCTTTTGTGTAAACTGCGATTCTCTCCGGTTCCTTCTCATCACCACTGGATGCAGTTTAACTGTAAGTAAAACACAGCTTGTCACTTGTTCAAGGAAAACACACTTTAGTCTTCCTAATCAATCAGAGTCTCTGCTGGGTGTTCACAGCGCTGGCAGCCTGCCACATCGACTTCTTTAAAGAGTGCATCAATCGTGCAGCACATCTGTGCGTGCTGCTGAAACTCACCAGTTGAATAAACGCGCGTGGGAACTCCTCAAATTTAACCCTACGCTTTTTAGCTTATACTATATTCAGCAATTGGTTTTTCGCCAGTTTTCTACGCATTACTCTTGCCTTCCTCAACGACAGCAACACACAGCGAGGGTGATGGTGGTGGGTTTAAGAGTTGTTTAATTGAAAAAAAGGTATGGAGCCAGAATAGTCTCCAAAAGAACACACGCGTAAACACGGATCCGCGTGCGTATTCTGAGAGGAGCACACAAACAACGCTTCACACGTCAAAATACGTTTGTGAATTCTTTACATATATGTTTGTGAATTGTGCAAATATGTGCATGCAAATCGTGCTTTTAATTTGTGAAACTACGCGCATGCTAATTTGTATTTTTGAGACTAGCCGACCAGATTTGTGAGCGTAATTTTGCTACGTCACTGCGTCACCAGCCAATCAGAAGTTTCACTCCTTTGCAGCCAATCACACGGCAGTGTCCCCACGAGGGTCCTTCTCTGACATCACAAAACTGCGTCCAAGAACCAAGTTTACGTCCTACAAAATTACGTCTGGAAGCGGCATTGGCGAGCATTTGAGTGTAAGTATGTAAGCATGTTATCACATGATACTTACACTTGACTGCCATTATTGTAGGACGTAAACTTAGTTCTTGGACGCAGTTTAGTGACGTCACAGACGGACCCTCGTGGGGACACTGCCGTGTGATTGGCAAACAAGTGGAACAAGTCTGATTGGCTGGTGACGGAGTGACGTAACAAAATTACGCTCACAAATCTGGTCGGCGTAAGACGAGTCTCAAATATACAAATTAGCGTGCGCGTAGTTTCACAGATTAAAAGCACGATTTGCATGCGCGTATTTGCACAATTCACAAACGTATATGGAAGAATTCACAAACGTATTTCAACGTGTAAAGCGTTGTTTGTGTGCTCTTAGAATACGCACGCGGATCCGTGTTTACGCCTGTGTTCTCTTTGAGACTATTCTGTCTCCATAAAAAGGTAGTTGAAACGTAGTTGTCTGCTCTCCAAACGATACTCCACCAAAATAGCAAATATATCAAATCACACAAATTTTTTATAAACCCAATCATCGTATGACAAATTGGTTTAATTTGCTCCTTTTAATTGCCTGTTTAAAATTATGCAAATATGTCTGCCAGGCATTTAGAAGTCAGCAGCGTGTTATAGGAGTCTATTAGACCATGACCGTTTCTCACAGGCTTTGTTTCCCACTCCTCACCAGCAGAGAGTTGGAGACTGCAGGACTGGGAATTGAACTCTTTTGACTGACTTGGACTAACAGTTGTCTCTTTTAAAGATTAATTTAATCTGAGAGTACCCTGGATAATCTAACACAACATACTGATAGATAGATTAGGCTTGTGATCAAATCATCTTCTCCAGAATTAAATATTTTGATTCTTTAAAAAAAATAGAAATGTAAATGACATTTTAATTGAGTTACAGAAAATGAGTTTCTCGTCTGCTCGTCTGGAAGAACTCATTTTGCAATTAAATAAATTAAGTTCTCATTTTCTCTGCGTTATGATGACACATAAAGGGAAATCAATATAAGACCGATCTCAGTGAAGTCAAATCTTAAGTCCTAAGTTTCACAATTCCCATCTTGTCTCACTAATCCTGCAGTAGTAGAATTAACTCCACCTGTTTTGACATAAAGTGTGACTCCACCCATCCAATCTCTCCTCCACAGCTGATAACTCCGAGGCCAAGGCTCTCTGCCACATTGGCCCTGATGTGAAAGTTATGATGCGCTTGTATAAATTTTTATTAATGTAAACAGAGTTTTATTGTAGACACTAATTGACTTTGGTGGATTTATGGTTTTATGATGGTGAATAAATCTAAGGCTACTATTGGAGGTGAACATTTCACTTGAGAGGGAAGTGAGAGAACTACGGAAGCGTATTGCTGCCAAACTTAGGGGGAAAAAAAATGGGGTCAGTATCATGTTATTTTGTGATAGTATCACATTATTTCGTGATAGTATGACACATAAAGAGAGTTGGATTCATTTTTCCTTCAGTTTATGTTTAGTCGAGTAGTTAGAAAAGACACATACGCACACGATTAGCTTGGGTTTACTGGGACTCCAATGAGAGAATATGGTCCCTCCCAGTAAACCTACCACATAGTGCATCATGAGTAACGTGGTTTATTAAGATAAGACGACATTCGATAAAACCCCATGTGTTTTAAGATTCTGATAGCATATTGATAAAAATCCCATGCTCTGAGCCCGGTTTTTGTTACATATTACAAAATGACGTGATACGTATCACGAAATAAAGTGATACTATGTGATACTATCATGAAATATTGTGATACTATTATGAAATAATGTGATATTATCACAGAATTTTTCGTTACTTTCACATAATAATAACGTGATATTATCATGACATAAAGTGATACCACGAAATAATGTGATACTATCACGGAATATTGGATACTATCATGACATAACTTGACACTGAGCCCATTTTTTTTTTCCTAAGTGTGGCAACAATACACTTCCGTAAACAAACCTAATTTAGTCTATTTTAACTAAATTTTGTCAAAATAAAATGTTTCTATTTATTTATGCATACATTAAAAGAAAACTTACATTAAATAAAACTATATAAAATGTAAAATAATATAAATGCCATGTTATGTTATCACATAACAAAAGACAAATGATAAATATGCCCATATATACACATATATACATATATACACACACACACATATGTATATATATATATATATATATATATATATATGTATATATATGGTATGTATATTTACCTACAGTCGAGAACATAGTACTATATGATTGTCACCTTTACTTCCATTACAAGGGAAGATAAAAATACATCACAAAAACAACACTAAAACAGTTACTTACACCTTGAAAATATGCTATGCCGAAAAAAAAAAAAATAGATTTGACTATAATTGTAAAGCTGTTTCTCATTTTCATAATGTCACAAACTCTGGCACCAGTTAGTGTCCAATTTCTCTGCTCTATGTTACAGTGTTTCACCTCATTTCACTCAATTTTCCATTTCCATGTTCTCTACATGTTTCACTTCCCATCTGCTCTATTTCACGCTCTGCCATCTCAGCCGTGGATCCAGGTGCAGCTCATTTTTTTTTTCTCCCTCTCCTGTTGAATTCCTGATCAGTAAAATGTTGTTCTATTATGTTTTTCTGGTGCCCACTTTAACTTTTCATTTGTCTTCGTCTTTCCGACAGGCCACAGGAGATTCAGGTAGTTAAAAATAAATACACTTGAACTCATTCTGCTTTAGGGAGGGGGTGGTGGTGCTGGGCTGAACAATTCAGGCAAGGACTAAATGCAGAGAATATATGTACACGAATATACATTGTGTAGTACCGCCTCTGAATATTTTGCATATACTCGTAATTTTATCCCCCAATGAGAATCTATCTGTGTAGAGTGAACACTGGTGAGACTGCAGCTCTGCTCCAACCAAAACACTGAATGACTGGTTTTTCTCTTGTGAAATCCAAACATGCATTTGCCCGTTGCCGGGTCGGAGTCTCCACGACTGGCACCCAAATTACACTGCTCCATAGTGTCCGCCTTCCTGTGGGTGGCGATCCCACTGGAAGTTATTTTGTTCAAGATGATGCTGCGCTCAGAATGGCAACCTGACAGGTTGCGGAACCACCACTGGTGACCAGTCTAAACAAAAGCATGGGGAAACTATGTCCCAGGTGCCAGATGTTTGGCATATTATATATTCCATATTATAAATCTTAATGTGTGTTAACAATATACTCCTGCCTTCGCCCTGCAATGTCTGCTTTTACCCAATAGAAAGAAAAAATTTAAAAAATCCTGTATCTTTCTACAACTGAATCAACCTTCTTGTCAAATGTTTGGATCCAGTGTGGCCCACAGTTTGTCAAGAACATGCAAACTATACAGGAACATCATCAGACCATTGACTTTTCTGCTGTTAGCCAAGAACACTCGACCCCCTTGCACCCCATTAAAATGACGAAGCACGCAATCCCTATTAAATCTAATTTCATCCTATAATTTTTAATTTCTAAATCTTTCGCAGAGCAACATACCAGAGCTATTCAGGAGTGAAGTGAGTTAAATCAAAATTGTTATTCACTTCGGTGGCATTCTATCTTTTCTGAAATCAGTGTTGCACGAGAAGAGAGCAAAAATAATTCAGCAGTTTGGGACTGATTATTTGTTCATCGTGGTATGACATTAGTACTGTTTGTTTCTGACTAATATGGTTGGTTGAAACAGGTTTTTTATTCTCTGTTTATCATCCTCTCCTTTCGTTTTGTCCCTTTTTCACAGGGAATCAATGTTTTCCATCTCTCTTTGTATCTTCTACTCTGACTCCAACTGAATCCATCAATCTTCTCTTTGTCTCTTACCTGGTAGCTCCATCTCTAGGATCATTCTTCTACCAATCTACTGTCCCTCCTCTGAACATGTCCAAACCATCACAATCTGGCTTCTCCAGCTTTTTATCCAAACCTTCCTGTCTGTGTTGTCCCTCTAATCACCTCATTCCTGATCCTGTCCATCCTTGTCTCTCCTAAAGAGAATCTCACCATCTTTAACTCCTCCTGTCTTCTACCTATTCCTAGTGTCTCTCAACAGTACTTGCTTCTTCTAGTTGTGTTCTTAATTTAAGAGTCAGTTACTTACCATATGGAATGACTGTGGCAAAAATCCAGCGCTGACATGATCTGTCTGAAGAACTTCCTGGCCTCTTTGGGTGTTAGCCTCCCTTTCTTCACCAAGTAGTCAAACAACTCACCACCAGACACGTGTTCTAGCACAAGGTATCTGTGTCAGAGGCAGGAAGACAAGGAAGAGTTATAGGAAGATAAAGAAAAAAAGTGCAGACACAAAGAAAGAACCCCGTACACAGGCAGAAAAAAAAAAAGATTTTATGATAAACTAAAGAACAAACACCTGTGCTCCACACTGAGCTTTACAAAAGAGTACAAATAATTCAAGAGCTACAGACACCAGAGGTCTATAAATGTCAGAGCGATGTAGGATGGATCGTCACCCCAAACCATTATAAAGAGACAAAGCACTGAGGATCAATGATCTGACCTCCCCAAAGCCACAGCAGGATGACTATTTTTACATTCTGTCACCTCTAGGCTGCCCCTGCAGGCACAGTGTGGGGGGCAACAATCTTTACTCACAACTATATATAAAGTCTGTGATGGGCCCACACAACAGAAACTCTAACCTTGTAGGACGGCATCAGACAGATGACATTTGACTTTACAACACGTATGGAATTTTTAATGTTTTTCTGAGAATTTTAATGTAATTCTGAGATGGCCTGGTACACCAAATTACTTTCTTGTTGTGTATCAGTTGAATTATAGTGTGGAACCCCTACATACCAAATACATGCATTCCACAGCAACACTTATTACTGTAGATTTTCAGTGAGTGAGACCAAGTGTTGCGTGAAACATTGGAGTATCACATGTAAATTCTTGCAATCGTTGCCTACTCATAACTCAGTTATCTCATATTTTGGGGAGTTCGTAGCTAGGGGTCCCTAGGGGACTGCTCTTCAACCCCTGCTATAATAACCATTAGAGGGGAGCATAGCATTTATCTTTGTGCCAGCCAATGGGGTAGTGGCATTCTCTAAGAGGACTAAGGCTCCTACATAAAAAGCCATTCATTGCTTGGAATGGTAGACCCTGTTCCCTGTGCAGTGCCACAAAAGACCACAAGAAGGATGGGTTAGATACACCACCGTGTGGTATTCATGGCTGTTTGTCGGACTATACCACTGTGTGGGGTCTGTTGTGCTACTAGGCTTTGGTCTTAACTGTTTTAGTAGCGGGACCTGTTGATGTCATACATTTCTGTCCATGTCCAACAATTGATTAACAGACACACTTTTGTAACTTCTGCATTTTGATGTTTGACTCCCAAAAAGTAACTCAGCAACCTCCACCATAGAATACAAACAGGCCAGATAAGGTAAATACAAAACCTCAGAAACCTGTAGAGCAGGGCGGCCCAATAGGTAGATCAGGATCTACCAGTAGTATCACCGAAGGGGTGTTGGTAGATCTTGAGCAATAACATAAAAAAAATTATAGTAATAAAAACTAGAGATGTTATTTTTTTTTTCAAGATGCTAATCACTGGGCTAAAGTGAGAATCACACTGGTAATGATTCAGACAGTATAACATACTGTATGTTATATGTTAGAGTTTTCCATCTAGGTAGATCACTTCAGCCTGGTCATTAGAAAAGTACCCCACAACGTAAAAACTGTACCCGCCCCTAGTGTAGTGCAAGTTAGAACACAATAACGTTAATAAAGTGTATCGAGAAAGCACAGCCATAAGGTAACTACATACACGTACGTCAGAATTACTTAAAATGTTACGTTTTTCAAAACTGAAAGAAATTTCATCCACATTTTAACTATGGTAATATTTGTGTGGCACTTTATCAAACTGCTAAAATGGGAAGAATTGTGTTTGGCCTTGCAGGAAACAGAAAAAGAATGACACATAGTGAGCAGTGACAGGTCACGTTCTTTGTTCCATTGCAAACAAAGAGAGGCAAAACTAAGGCCTCAATAAGTTCCACCCGGGAAAAAAAAAGAGTCTATTAGTATAGAGTATAACTGTAAGTAGGTGTTATTAGCATACAATAGGATCATGTCATCATTTTGACACCACTACAGCTATATAATGAAATAAAAACCATATTTTATAGGTAGCTTTATCAACATGTAATCATTCATTCATTCCTACCAATGAAATGGCCATTACTAAAACATTGTTGCCGGGCTATCAAGCTCCTTCCTCTACTCCCTCACCTCTCATCACTTTTAACAGCTTGTGGTGGGATCCTGCCGACAGCATAATAAATCTCAAAAGCTCAGGGACTAGTGGCTGCGAGCAGGCACTGTGTCTATCAGCTAATGGCTTTTGAGGGAAAGATGTTTGAGCGGGAATACGTAAATATTAAGAGAACCATACTGTCACCGGTTTTGCGAACGCGCAGCGATTTGTCTTGGGCGACTCTACTAGTGACCAGCTGTCAAACGTGATGAAGCAATAAGCAGAAAATGTGATTTGTATAATTCAATCATACGGTGAATCATAATATCCTGCTATTTCCACAAACTTAAGAGTAGGAGATGTATGGCCTCGGATTAAAGTGGCACACTCAATCTTCTAAGCCTAGAAGCTCAACATGAGAACTAATTGAATTTGGTTGATAAACAGTCCATCATAGATCTTGAGGGCTTCAATAAACCGCTGATGTGTTTGTCACTCACCGGAAACCAGATTCAGTGTAAACACCGGAATCTGGATTTATGTAAGGGAGCCCTGTGTGCGACGCGTCTGTCTCTTGCTCAGGCTACGGTTCCTAAATGAAACGGCGCTGCCTCTAATAAGTGTATCATAGTGTTTACATTACAGAGACTTCGTCTCCCTATTAGCAGTTCCCTAGAGAGCGTGACCAAATTAAATGCTTTATGCTAGTTCTAATGAAGCATCCGCCCCTGGCTATCTTTGTTGTGCTAAACCCATAAAAACACCAATCAAAACTACTCCTTGGTCCAACACAATGATGTGTAGGAATTTTAAAGAGCGCAATAATATCCAAGAGAGCAATTCCAAGTAATGATATTCCTGAGCTGCTAAAGTTTGGTTGTTTTGGGTTTTTTTTAAATACAAACCCACTATTCCTCTGTGTATGCAGTAAATTTATTATTTAATATGGTGCAAATAAATCAGGGCTAGACAAAAAAATCCTCTGGTGATACTTACAAGTATTTTTTATTCTCGTAGACGTCATGCAGCTTTAGAACGTGTGGGTGTTCTATGAGCTTGAGGATTGCTATTTCTCGCTCCACCTGAGGAACAAACAAAAACAAGGGGGCAGGTGGGGAGGGAGAGAAAGGGAGAACGTATTAATGAACACAAAATATAAACAAACTTTAGTTACGGTGAACGGCAGAACGAGAGAGAAAAACCGTACACAACAACTGCAATTCAAACAGATCGGAAGACATTTTTTACTTTTCAAAATGTCATGTCGGCATCAACCAGCTTCTAAAAATCAGCATGATGTCCATGTAGTGAGGGTGTCCTTGGCTGTTTGCATTAATTTCCAAGAGTGTCTTCCCCAGACTTCCTGACTACCATCTCCTTCATCGTCCGTCTGTCTAACGCTGACTGACAATGATTGAGATGTAAGGCCAGTGTGAGTCAAGAGCTCCTCTGCCTAATCACAGTCTCATCAACATCAAGTTCGATATGTCACTTTCCTGTGACAGCCATCACATTTCCTTAGCGTCTCATTGATCAAGGCTCAGCTTTATGAACAGCCATGTGGAATGAAGTTTTACGCCGACCGTCTTACCAAAAAAAACTCCCCTCCCGGCAGTTTGCTCTATGATTGTAAAGCGAAGGTTCTCCTTTTGTAGCATCTGTTGTTGGATGTCTTAAATCTCCTTACCTTCGATTTATACATTTTTGCCTTGTAGATATTAAGGTTATTTTGACGTACACTTCACTATTAAAGTCCAACTTTGCTGCTTTGATTAATATTGAGTAATTAAATATGTAAGTCATCCAAGCACAGTCAGTGGAATGAATAAAGTTAATGGGCCTTGGTTTTGGCTCGTCTAAATGGTAGTGGGGTGAATGCATGATGGGTATTACCATGCAGTGCCAGTAGGAGTAGCGCCTAGGCTAATCAGGGCTAATCCAAAGATTAATGAGAACTATCAGCAACACAACACAGGCCGCAATCTCACCTGAGGCTAAGGTTTGTTAAGACGGAGCTTACATTGCTAGGCTAAATGGCTGGTTAGGGAATCCCTGCAGAGAGAATAATGCCTTGGAGGATTCACAGAAGGAGATGAGTGGTGGAAAGTCTACAGAGACAGCAGCTGGCCTCCTAAGCATCCACTAAGCACCTCCTTTTAGTTAATTGAAATAAGAGAAATGAGCCTTGATGTGAAGTGTTCGCTGTACAATGACCTGCTTACCGCAAGATTAGCCATTGATTAACACACCGACATAAATCTGCGCCGTAAATCCTTCCTTCCCGCGGAATATACTGTGACATTTTCATTAATTAACCTTCCACCATCAGGCAAGGTAAACACAGGCAGAACCTTCACACTGTGAGGCTAGAAGGACCTTAAGGCCAGGTGGCTGACCATCCTCCATCTTTGTCTGGCACCAGAAAGTCGTTCTCATGTTTCACATCTGGGTGTTAGCACACTTCTTTCCCACTGCCTTGCATATTCATTACGGCCCCTCATTAGTTTGCGATTGGACGATGCTAACCTGGGCTCTGATACGCATGCCAATGGACAGGTGGGCATTGTGACATACGACATTCTTCTTCATGCGTCTTAATGGCTGCACGGTTCCTGGACTTGAGGCCCAGTTTTTTGTTCGAAGGTGAAACAGACACTAGAAGTGAGAGTGAGTGTGTGGACATTACTCCACACACTCATCTAAATTGGTGATTAGACACTGATCACTTCTCCTGTAGTGTTAAGTATACATGTTATCGAGTAAACATTATTGACAGAAGGTGTCGGAAGCCTGTTGGTGGGTGGACTGATTGGTGAGGCTTTGACTCACGATGTTATCTCTTGGTATCATTAGCTCCAAGTCCTAACAGGTAACATCGTCTACTACCACATCTGTTGAAATAAAGGACTAAAGAAGTTATACTACAAAACATTATATGTGTATTAAAGTGTTACTTTTATACTGTATACTGCCTTGGAGCTACTTTAAACTGGAACATAGCTGCTCAGATATGAGCTGTCAAATGGCCAGAACGGGAAATATTTATTCACACTCTTGTGTGGATAAAGTTACGTTGGTAAAAAAATGCTAGAAATGGTCAGGTGGGAGACAAATAGGAGATCGATGGATGCATTGAGGGAGGAAGTTGGAGTCAGTAGAGAAGATAGGAAAGGGAAGCCGAGAAGAAGAAAAAGACATTGTGTGGGTAAAGTCCCAAACGACCATCACATCATCATCTTTTGCAACCCCTAGATGGGAATCCCTAAATGAATGCTCACTAAAACCCTGGCATGGTTAGTTGAACACAACTCTAACACACCTAGGAATTAAAGAAAGTAAAAAAAAAACACTACGTTTTAGTTCACCATTTCTTCAAGCCACATGTTGGAACACATTACCATAATTTCACAACCACAAGGCGCACCGTACTAAATGGCACTGTCTCAGTTTGGTGTGCAATAACTATATTTAACACACATATAAGATGCATAGGGCGCGGGTTCTCGTGGAGTTCTCTACTACGCCCACCTACAACAACAACACACACACAAGCATACAAATGTGCTATTTAAAAAAAGAACAGGAGCAAAATGACGCTCACACTTCCCCCTTTAACGTTCTCAACAACACACATAGGGCGCACTGCACTGTAGGGCGCGCCACGCATTTTGAAGAAAATCTAAGACTTTTATGTGCGCCTTATAGTCGTGAAAATACGATAATTGTTTTAAGCGACTTTCAAAAATAAGAGAATTTTTTTCATCTTTGGTTTCAAACTTTAAGCCTTGCAGACAGAATTCTGTTTCCCTAACCACTATGCCACCACTGCAACAGAAGTTAAATTATTTATTCTGGATTAAATTAATTAATTTAATAAAGTAAAATTGGATCAATTGCAAAGCAAAAAAAAATATGCCCGGGAACAAATAGCAAGTGATCATCAGAGCTCTGTGGCATTCACAGTCCGGGCAATGAAAACAGATTGAGTTCATCCCTTCATCCCACAGCTCTGGACATGAATGGTTGAATAGGTCGCAGACAAAAGGACGGCCACATCAATAGTTTCATTAGTGTGGCTACAGATTCCTCTAATAAAGTACAGGCAACTGGACAAAGCAACAAAGACACAAAAGGGTGAGATTCATGTCACTTATGTCACTGAATGACTGCACAGAGAAACCGGCGCATTGTCTCACAGGGGACAGTATTGGATCACAGGGTATGTCATCTCTCACTCTCCACTTATTGCATCTTGGCTTTTTTTTTCACTCCTGTGCACAGAGTGGGGAAAACACAGACATTTCTGTCACCTCCCCAAGGCAAGTGAGTGAAACGTCTTTTGATACCCCAGATCTGAGGATCAAAGTCAACAGGGCAGTCATGTGTGTCAGCCAAAAAAAAAAAAAAAAAAGGCTGCGCTAACACGGGAGCTGCAGTGCATGTCTGAGCCGCCGGATGGATTGGAAAACAAAAGATGGGAGCAGGAAGGGTGAATGAACGTGCAAGAGAAAGAGAGAGAGATCAAGTGTAAGCTATTTAATTCCCTGTGACGGAGAAGAGCAAAAGAGAAATGTAGATGAGACAGAAAGAGAACGGACAACGGTGCCAACTTACTCCCCTGAGCTTTGGAGCCTCTTTTGTTTTTAATTAAAACAACAGAGGGGAAGGGATAGCCTTTTTAGCAGTGACATGAAACAAATACCCTGAAGATGGGTAAATGATAACAGGTATGGTGATGAAGCAATGAGATTAGGAAAACCATAACAATTAAGGAAAAACTGAAGTACTTTGAAGAAGGAATATCTATTTTACATGTTTGAAAAGTTAACATAGCAATGATTAATAATGGCCGTCACTGTCTAATGGCCCAAAGTCAATGTCTCTGTCGCTGGTGTGAAACTCCAGGGTTCACCTCCTGGGGATGTTTGAATCCCGGTTGGGTCGGTTGGCTTCCAGTGGGCTCACAACCTGGAGGAAGGTGCTGGTACGGTGCAGTGTGATTTGGGTGTTAGTTGTGGAGACTGCTGACCCTAAAACCAGGTTACAGTTGAGCAGATGAATGTGTATGGATAGATGAATAGTTTATAGTTATAACGATACATTGGAATAGTCATCACAGATGATATATAGATACATCTGTTATATCTATGATGGTAGGTGGGTGGGTGGGTGGATGGATGGATGGATGGAGGGATGGATAGATAGATAGATAGATAGATAGATAGATAGATAGATAGATAGATAGATAGATAGATAGATAGATAGATAGATAGATAGATAGATCTACTGTATATATCAGT
>JAFBJS010005911.1:0-46248 GCA_016785265.1 Paraplagusia blochii | reverse complement strand
GGAATAATAAAAACAGATGATATATAGATACATCTGTTATATCTATGATGGTAGGTGGGTGGGTGGGTGGATGGATGGATGGATGGATGGATGGATAGATAGATAGATAGATAGATAGATTCCTTTCTATGTATCTCAGGTGCTACCTGGCAGCTGGTGGTCTTGAACCTGTTTCCTTAACCACTAGGGCACCACTGTCTCCTCATGTGGATCATATTGAAAGAACTTCAGAGCTCTCTTTTTGATATAGATAGATAGATAGATAGATAGATAGATAGATAGATAGATAGATGGATGGATGGACGGACGCAGGGACAGACGGACGGAGAGACGGACGGAGAGACGGACGGATGGACAGACAGACAGACAGACAGACAGACAGACAGACAGACAGACAGACAGACAGACAGACAGATAGGTAGATACAACTAAATGCAACTTTGAGTAAGACATCATTTTATAAAAACCTGTGTGTATATAGAGGGATCCAGTGAATAAAATGAAGCTTTGACATATGGAGAAAAAGAGGTAAAGCATGGTGGACTAATGGCTGGAGACACTGGGAGTCGAGGTCCAGCTGTCGGGGAGCAGACGGGAGGGAGACGACACAGCTTGGCCATTGGCTCACAGACAAAACCGGTCAGCTCGTCATCTATTCATACTTGTGACATGTGGACGCGTTAACGGATGATGCACACACACTGACTGTACACAGGTGGCAGCGATCACGGCAGGTCGCCAGCCAATTCCACTCATCCATATGTTGGTCTGAGAGACAGTATAAGCAGGATCACTGCACTGCCAGGAGCAGGGAGGGTGGCCAGACTGGTGTGTATGCATGCATGTGTGCATCTGTGTGTGAGCCTGTAGTGCATGTGCATAATGTTAGCAGCATGAGTCCTGGCTGTAAAACATGATGGATTAAAGGAAATGTAGACGGAGACACATTTGCATAGCATGTTGGTCAAAACATTTTCAGCACTGTTGCAAACACACTCCTTCATTTGAACTTATCCTTTGTCTGCAGTGAAATAAATTTCCTTATAAAGACTTGTTTGTAACGCGAGAGAGCAAAAATAATGTTTATTCTAATCTTGCAATAGGTGTGCTATATAATGGGATTCACTGCTATGTAATTTATTTCCATTATAAACTTATTTAAAAGAAAAAAAAATCCTAACAAAAGAAGATTTTGAACACAGCATCGAGGAAGAATGCTGTTCCATTCCTCACTCTAAATGGCTCAAGCATCTCAGCAGTTGTCATCTCTTCCCTTGTTTTTATTAAGTTTCTGTTCTTGGTGAGGGTCTTAATTTAATGCCCCAGAATGTCTCCTAAATGACCCACATGAATGTCAAGAGCCTTAAGTTTTTGTTTTTTTTCACAATAATGCTCCTGGCTACCATTAATAGAAAGACAGGCTTGACTCCTGCGGTTGTGCGCAATTATGAAACTTTTCACAATCTATATTCTATAGATATAATTCTATATCAATTCTATATCAATTTTTAGGCTCACAATTTCATTCAAATAGATTTTCTATTCAACAACAATTTCCCTTTATAAAATGATCCATAGTCTACTGCATAAATTAGTGATATATAAAAATGACATGATATTACTGCTGTTGACTGAGAAGAAAAAAGCTGAATGAATTGGTCCATGTCAACCTGCAGTAGGATTGATTTATTCTGTAAAGTTATACCAGGAAACTAGTAATATTTCAAATATTCAATTCAAGATATTTACACTGTAAATGGTACATGTAGTTAATGCAAATTATTTAGGTAAAGACTACAATTATCTTAAATTTATATATATATATATATATATATATATATATATATATATAAATTTAAGATAAGATAATACATTACAACCCCTGTTAAACAATTTATGTTGTGATTGTCCCGCAACAACAAGAAAGTGGAACAGAAAATTTCATGCAAATTCATGGGGAGTCAGTATGGGTCTCACTATATGTTCCAAAAAAATGCTATTCATTAAACCTGGAAGAAAAGGGACACAGTTTTGTGGATGAGTGTGTCCACATCCTGGCCAGAGAAGACAGATGGTTTGAGAGAGGAGTGAAGGAAGCCATCTACGTGTCTTCTCTTCAAAGACACAATCTTTCATCCACCTTTAATGTTATTCTGAGCTCTCTTCCCAGAAAATTATTACTTTGGCTTCATCACAAAGAAGAAAACAACAGATTCAAAAAAAAAAAACCTGCAGAACAGCGTAAGACTCAATGTGACTGGAACAGGGTGAGATCCATCACCCATCCTCACCCACCTCCCTCTTTTAGCCTTTGGTTTTCTGCACCAACCCCCCTTTCAGAGGTACGCAGCCTCTTTGGGGTTAAATACCCAGACTCCCCTGTAGACGGTAAGAACTGAAGAAGCCTCTTGGATGAAGAGGTGAAACATTTTCAAGAAACCTACTATGTCCAGTTGCCCTCAAAGTAACTCATTTTGGATTGAATGACCTGGATGACTGAGAATCTACACAGATTCCTATACGTTAGATGTTGTGGAAAATGTTCATCATCAATTTCACCTCCTTACTGCACCCCCCTCCACCCATTTCTCTAATAATGCCTCTCAACATGTTAATAGGGAACCATCAGTCAGGTCCCCACTTGAACCGTTGGCAGACCACATTATTTCACACTAACTGACAGGTCACTTGATGGCCTTGTTCGCAATAAAGCCAAATGGCAGAGGTCAACCACACCCTGAGGTAGGTGTAGGGTAAATTTATAAACCTCTTTAAAATACCGCACAGGCAGATAGGTTGGACTGTGCTGGGGCGGGACTAGAGAGGGAGAAACTGGAGTATAAGCAATTTATCAGTGACTGGCAGGCTGCAGGACCGATTGGCAGAGAATTGTTATTTCCAGCTTCCAATCAGGCATGTCTTTTTGTCAGACTTTAGAGTAATAGATTTGTAAGTGATGACAAGAAAGGTGACCTTCAGGTTAGAGAAACCGTTTTTATAATATTTTGGAAGGAGACATTGGTGAAAATCTGTGAAATGTGTGAAAAATAGAATACAAACAGGATGGAACTGTTGGAGGGATCTGTGATAGAGGTGAAGGGAAAGGTTTACAGGACAGTTGTGAGACCAGCCATGATGGATGGATTAGAGACACTAGGAATAGGTAGAGGACAGGAGACAGAGCTGGAGGTGGAGGAGTTAAAGATGCTGAGATTCTCTTTAGGAGAGACAAGGATGGACAGGATCAGAAAACAATTGTCCTTTTTTTTTCGATAAACACCCTAACTTACGTGTTTCAAACTCAAGGCCTGTGGCCCAAAGTAGGCCCACCAAGTCATTTTGTGTGGCCTGCAGAGGCTTGAAAGGCACTTGCCATATAATGTCCTGAAGTGCTGCTAAATTCTTTAAATGGACAAGTAAATAATTATTATTATATGAGTAGTTATAACGACTCCACTGGTCATTAAAGGGACAACACGGACAGGAAGGTTTGGAAAACACTAGAGACGCCAGATTGAGATGGTTTGGACATGTTCAGAGGAGGGGGAGTGGTACTATTGGTAGAGGGATGATCCTAGAGATGGAGCTACCAGGTAGGAGACAAAGAGGAGATTGATGGATGCAGTGAGGGAGGACATGGAGGTAGTTGGAGTCTTTTTTTGTCACACAAGCCAAGTAACAACAGACTGGTAATGGGATTGTTTTCTTCTCAAGATGTGAGTGTAAATGTTTTATAAACCAATGGTTCTTAACTAGTGTCACTCTGGGACCCACATTTTCCTGTGGTCATTGGGTCAAGCAAATTAATTTTCTAAAAATTAAAAAACCTTTGAAAAACCACTTCTTTTAACATACTCATTTTATCCAGCAGAGTATGCCTTTCAAAATAAGAGATTTTCTAAAACAAAACACATGCTCAACAGCTGATTCACATTATTTTGATTTTTGACCAGCAGTTCACGACCCATTCAGAACAGGTCCACCCGTCAAGAACCACTGATTTGAACAACAAGTTATTGGAGAAAAACCGATGCTCAACTGCTACAGGAAGTACAATGTATTAACCGTTACATTGAGAAGGAAAGTCAGGACTGACTGATGAGGACCAGCACAGTTTTCCAATTGGATACCAGCATGGAGCTAATTAAGATGCCGTAATTTCCTCAACTAATTATCTACGCATATAAACACATGACTTGTCCAATGACACATGCACTTGGAGATATAGCTAGTTAGGTGTGGGAGTCAATACTGGACAGACAACAGGTCAGTGTTGCTAGGTCTCGTCAATGGAAACAACTCAAATTACCTAAGAGCTTTTGTAAATGAGCAAAGGTTCTTCCTAATTATTCACTCAGGAAGTCATTTCAGCTTCCGCGCCCAGTAATTAGGTCTTGGTTGGAACATGTTGTTTGACAGATAAAGGGCTGACTGGTGTATTGTCTACTCTAATGATTTACCCAGAAACAGCAAACCACAAAAATGTAAACTGATTGCATTTACATGCATGGGTTTGTGCTTAATGAGTGAATATATATCAAGAAGAGCGCTCTGATAGCAGAAGGTTCTCACAGACATGGATAAGTTTACTTTCAATATGATCTACATCAGGAGACAGTGGTGCCCTAGTGGTTAAGGAAACAGACCTCAGAACACATGGCTTCAGGTTTGAGTCCACCAGCTGCCAGGTAGCCACTGAGATACATAGGAAGGAAGGAAGGAAGGAAGGAAGGAAATCAAACTCCTTGTCATTATGACATTATGATTCACACCACTGCACACAACGAAATTCACCCTCTTTACATCACCCATCATCAAAGTGAACAGTGGGCAGCTATGAGCAGCTTTGAGCACCCGGGGAGCAGTGGGTGGGGACGGTGCCATGTCGCATCATCATTGGTACGACCACTCCTCCATACAGTACATATGTCATAAATATATGGGCTTGGGCATGTATGTATTTGTGTTTAACATGGTAAAATATAATAATAATTGAGATTGGAATTACTGATCTCTCTATCAGTCTACTATCTATCATTGATAAGGACATTTTATTGACACAATGATAGGGGAGCAGTGAGTGGGGACGGTGCCATGCTCAGTGGACCTCAGTGGACAACTTGGCAGTTGGTGGATTTGAACCTGGAGACCTCCAGGTGCCAGTCCGGTTCCTTAACTACTAGGCCACCACTGCCCCGTATCGTCACACAACCTCAAGTGGGCTCACAATCGACAGGAAGACTTACCATATGGAGCAATGTGATTTGGGTGGCACTGTCCGTCAACGGAATGAATGGATGAACGATCTCCATAAATGTAAAATGTCCATAAATCTACTGGCTCTGCAATGGTTCTAAATGTCTTAACAAATGTCTCGACAGTGTTGATTGATTGTCTAACAGTATTAATACTTTGTTGTCTTAATTCAGCGTTGAACAAAAGAGCAAACAATCATCAGTTCTCCTCACTAGGACAACACAAACAGTGCCGCCTTTGAAGAACAAAAACAGACTCCAAGTCAGTCAGTTTCCTGCTAAGCTCAGCGGGGAATCCTCCGACAGCTTTCCCTCTGAAACCTTCCATTCCATTATTTTATCAGCAATTCATCTCTGTTCATCTGAGATAAATTGAGGATGTGGAATCAGTCATTTGACATCGTGAATGATTTCTTGTTTTGTTGTCACCACACTTAGAAGATGAAAGAATCTCGTCGCCAGACTTTCGGCAATGTGTCAGGGCCAACAGTGCCACCCAGAACGGTGTAAAACGCATCGATCAACAAGTAATAGAACACAGTGTTATGTGGGTTTTTCTCTACAAACCACAAATATCTTGTACCCTGTAGGTGGATTCTCTCTCACCATTTACACTTAGCCGGGACTCAATAAGCAGTCAGGAAAAATTGGATATACATTGATTTGAAAGTGCTGACTGGAAACCAAAGATGTTAAAAGCTGAGTGACCATCATATTGACTGGTAACAGACAGGGGGGTTGTAGGGAACTAAAGGTTCAGAAAAATCTATATTTTTATTTAGATTTTATCAGGATTGAGAGCACAAAGGCGTGAGACCTACAGAACTGGGAGTGAATAAATACATTAACTGTGGGTAATGGTAAAGGAGTGAGGAGCAAATGATGAACGCATATGAGCTGCAAACACATACTTAATGGTGCCTCCTGTGACAGCCTATGTCAATTACAGGAGCGTCCCCCCTAGTGCGATAAATAAGGGAAACTTACATTATTATTATTATTATAATTATTGTGAGAATTCCAATTTTTGTAAAGTCACTGTTAATGTGTCTAATAGCAAGACAACAACCATAAAGAATAATGATTGCAAAGTAGTGTGATTGTTAATGTGATAATCATCATGTAAGTCTTATTAACAAAATGTATTTGGTGACTCAAAAGGGATTATTCAACTAGCAATAACATCCCCAGCATTTAATTGATTCTTGGCAGGAGGTAAAATGAAACTGGATGTCGCTTATTCTCTGTCATTTGTCTTTATTTTTAGAATTTCTTGCACTTTAATGGTGAAGTAAACAGAGATGAGTGGAAACAGAAGGGACTGAACTTAGTAATGTATATCTATATCTATGTACACTTCATATCTCATAACTATTCTATACTCTAAGTTTATGTTACTGCATGGATATATATATATACTGTATGTGTTGAACGTTGCACGTGTAAGTTTGGTTGCATATACTGTATATATATATATATATATATATATATATATATAAATGGGTAGGGTATGCATGTATGTATATGCGGTACATACAGACACTAATGTCTGTATGTATTTGCGTTTATATGTATATGGATAAGCATACAATATTATTCCTTTACTGTATATATATATATATATATGTGTATATACATATATGTGTGTGTGTGTGTGTACATGTATGCATGTTTATATATACAGTATGTGGGTGTTTTTTGATATACTGTATGTACAGTATGTGGATATATACAGTATGTATTCAAATGCAATGCATACATACTGTATGTAGGTGTATTTTTATATACACAAAGACAGATAGCAATGTAATATAATACAAATTTAACTCAGAAGTAATTGACATAATGGAATTTAATAATAATAATAATGCATTATAATAATTTGTTATTTTCTTTCTATCTATCGATCTGTCTGTCTGTCTGTCTGTCTGTCTACTATCTATTGATTTGTCATTTTATTGATGACACAGTGTTAAGTTTTAAACAAAAATAAACATATGTGAACTGCCAAACTGTTAAGATTCATGATGGAAGGTGACCCAAAAAACCCTCTTGCGACCTACCAAGGCCCACAACCCAGTCTTTGAGAAACAATACTGTAAGGTGAGTGAGTCTGTTAGAATCAGACTCTGTTCCACGTTTGCCTTGGAACCAAACAAAGCTGATGGATCAACTGGCAGCTCAACAACATATGAAAGCCATTTATTTCACCGCCAGCTCCGCGGCACAGGAGCGTACACGCTGACAGGACGCACAACAGAGGGTTTCAGAAAGACACTTCCGTGAGGTGGAGGCATTCCTACGCCCAACCAAGCCACTTGCGGCTAAGCAGGGAGAGGTGAAAATAGCCGATCCATAATCATTAGGAGGGAAGAGGGGAGAGAAGAGGAGGAAAAGCAGTTGGAATGTGAGTGCTGAAATAACAAGATTAGACCTTGTGTGATTCATCTGCAGCCATGGCTTCCTGCTCCTCACATCGCCTGTTCTCACAACGCCAGTCAGTCTGTGTAACAGGCTTCTGTTTATTTTGTCTCTCAAAGACAGCATAATAACCAATGTCCTGTAATTATTAGTGATCAGAAGTGTCTCTTCGAGAGGCTATTTCTGTATCCTTTGCTGATTATCTTAGTTTTTTTGATTAATATTATTTTTTTTTTACCAAGGGTCTGCCTGTGACTTCCCGTGTCCTCTCACCACCTGCAGGAAGACTCACAATATGGTGCAATGTGATTTGGGTGGTGCCATCTACCCCTGCGTCCCAGCAAAGGACAAGCAGATGAAGATGAATGAATGATTCTTTACAACGATCAGTCAACCTTTACAATATATTTACATTGTACCATAGGCATAGCCACGGGTGGGCCTGGGCCCGCCCACTTGTCAGTCATGCCCGCCCCATCCAATGAGAGGGCTGGACATGTTGTAACGAGTTCATTATCAAACTTAGGCTAAAATACTTTGGGGTTGGGCCCCCGCTGATTTTTTTTGGGGGGCCCACCCATTTTATGGGTTCTGGCTACGCCCCTGTATTGTACCCTCGTGGCTGCCTTGTTGGCGATTGGCCTTCCTAGTCTTCAAATCCAAATGTCTTCATCTCACACTAGAGCTTCTTCTCCCCAACTTCCATTTCCTCATACAGTGAAAGACCTTGACATTGTGCTGTTTCAGGAGGACAGTGAGCTGCTCCAACTAATCAGTCTTGTCCCAACAGCAACGGCCTTCACCGTTTGACTAACTATGAGGGAGACACTGAGTAGTGGCCTCTGCAGCATCCTCCAAATGATTAACACTGAAGGTCCCTCCACTCCTGCAGACTGAAATATGGACTAAAGAAAGTCAGTCTTCTCAAGAAGAGATGCTGAAGACTGGTACCATTTAGAGTCTGTGGAACTGTAGTAAGGTTCCATATAGGGAACCATTTGTCTGTGGTACCTTTGTCAATATGACCATGGATTGTCATGGTGTTAAAATGCAACAAGGGCTCTGGATGTTTGACATGAACAACAGTCACACTGGAAATATAGTGTGTATAGTGTATACTGCTAAAATTTCAAGAGATCAGTGTGGATTCTCAGTCGTCCAGGTCATTCAATCCAAAATTAGTCACTTCAAGGGCAACTGGAAATAGTAGGTTTCTTGAGGACGTTTCACATCTTCATCCAAGAGGCTTCTTCAGTACTTATGAAAGGAGGTTGTTGCAGAAAACGGGAAAACCTTAACAATGTGGTCTATGCATTACAGTGCAGTGAAGAGTGTTCAGGTCTGTATATTGGGGAGACCAAAAATCCACTCAGCACATGCATGGCCCAGGAGGGCGACCACACAAGGACCAGGACTCAGCAGTTCAAGGACTCAGATGTGCATATTTTGGACAAGGTGGACAGGCGGTTTGAGAGAGGAGTGAAGGAAGCCATCTATGTCCATCTAGAACAACCAACCTTGAATAGAAGGGGAGGTCTGCGTCATCAATTGTCTGCTACAGACTATTCTCCCTTGAAATCTCATCCTAGGAAGTCTAACTGTTCACAAATACCAGAGCAATCTTCTCTAGACGGGTGTGACAACGACTCCCATTCACATCTGGACATGTGATAAGAAAACTGGTCATTAACATCAGGAGAAGGTTCTGTGTAAAAAGGTGAGGAGACCAAAACAACTCTTCACACCTTTGTCCAGTGGTGAAGGACGTGGTCTAGAGGAGTGGAACTACTAGAGTTCCCTCTGACATCAACCAGAAACTGATGAAGTTCCTCAGTTGAGGAATGAAACGTCTTTCAACTCCAAGAAGAAGTCCAGTTGCTGACAACTGAACTTTTTTTGGAAATTTCAAGAGGAGTGGATCTACAAATAATTTGTGCATGTTAGGGTCAATTTATCTCCTAGAATCCAAAACCTGAATATGAGAGAAGAGAACGTCTCTAGCTCCCCCTGACCTTCACTCCAGACTCTCTTCTTGTCCTGTTTGAGCTGCAAACTAAGGAGATCAGCTCTTCTGATGCATCTGTCCTATGTATTTGTTCTTCTTTTTATCACAGCACTAATGCGTCTAAAGTAAACTCGAGAGAATCTGTCGGTGCACGTTTCACTGAGATCTATTTGGATCTTCAGCACTTTGTCGTGGCTGTAATAGATCCACGTTATGAAGAACAATAGTTGGACGCGTGGACACAGCAACATGCTCCAGAAATCATCTAACAATGGACATAAAGCAACTGTTTTATGATAAGTGAGGACGCACTCCACTCTGTGTACGGGCCGTCAAATCTGTGATGTCTAGTTGGTTTTACCAGACTGTGTCGTCTCGGTCTGGAAAGGCCCGACATTTTTCTCATATCATATCAGTCACTGAAGTCAGGTTCTCTGCCAGAACACTTTCAGCACAGAAACATGGCAGTCAGAGGAGAAGCCCTGGCCAAGTCTCAGTAATGTTAACTACTCCCATCAGACATACTCCGCTCATACACAGTGTTGGTTGTGAGTTTTATTTTTATTTTTTTCCCTCATCACTTGTTCTGTTTTTCACTCGTGGCAATGACTGCTGACATATTGTTATGGGTAGAAATAATCTGCAGCCTCTTCTGTTGTCCTCATTGTCTGGAATATGACTGCAGACCTGGGCAAACTAAGGCCTAGGGGCCGGATGCGGACCATTTGGCGTTATAATCCGGCCCTCCAGATTTGTCCAAATTATACTTTTAATTCATATTATCCTTATCCTTCTACCTTTTTCCTGCAAAACCAGTATTTCCCTAATAGATATTCTAAAGAGGCTCAAAGCACTTTGCCTTCATTCAATACTTTACTCATTATTTATCTTAGTTTCAATAAATACTCAATCTTTCTGACCCTGATCTGACCTGTGACTCAAAGTTTAGTACCACCTGTGGCCCGCGAGACAAAATAATTTCCCAGGCCCGGTCTCCCATCGACGGTACGTTATTTCACTTCACTTTCATACAGTATACAGATATGTTATTCATTATACTTCGGTGTCAGTCTTGGTCAACAGCGTAATAAGCGAATGATATGCGGGCAGGAGACTGTGAGAGGAGGACAGACTTCTTCCACAATTATTTCCACCAGTCTTCTCAGACGGATCCGTCTCTTAAAACCAGAGAGAGGACATGCGTGGATGATGTGTGTCAGACAGGATCAATCCCTGCTTAAATATGTATGGATATTCTTTTACACATTTGCAGGGAAGTGTATATATTCGCGCTGTATATTGGCATGTACACACACTATCGCAGCCACACACTCCCACCTGTCCAGGAGACACATATTCTTCCCTAATGGTGCCACTGGGGCCCATGACATTAGCATATTAAAAGGTGACATTTCGCTGTGTGACTTCGCCCGAGACCCACTCTCAGGGTCTGACAGCTACACAGACAGGCCACAGACCTGATACATAAAACCTGCAGAGGAAACACTGAGGGAATGTGGGAAGTGGCTGCTGGATTCAAGTCGGAACAATCCTGTTCGGCAAAAGAAGGCTGTAAAAATTTGATGTCTGACAACGGGGGTTGGTGTCGCTGAACACGATACCATCGTGTGACCGCACAGTCATGCTGGCTAAAGGCTGACACTTGGACAGAATTCCTTCCCTTGTCCCTTTTTTCAGGTGTTGCCACAATGAGTCAACAATTTCCATCTCCCCCTGTCCTCTGTATCTTCAACTCTAACTCCAACTACCTCCATGTCCTCCCTCACTGCATCCATCAACCTCCTCGTTGTCTCCAACCTGGTAGCTCCATCTCTAGGATCATTCTTCTACCAATGTATCCACTGGCCCTCCTTTGAATATGTCCAAACCATCTCAATCTGTCTTCTCTAGCTTTTTCTCCAAACCTTCCTGTCTGTGTTGTCCCCTTAATGACCTCATTCCTGATCCTCTCCATAATAAAAAAATATTCCTCCTAAATAATTAAAAAAAAAAAATCCTATGAGATCATTAAAGCATTTTGATCTTCAGCAGGAAATTAACGATGATGACTCAACATGAAAAACTATAAAATAAAATCACTAGTTGAAGTTAAATATACCGCTCGATGACTTCAGACTCATAGACAGAGACAAAAAACTAATGATGTATTTGATTTTTATAAATTATTCAAGAAATACTTCATAACGCTGTCAGTTTGCAAAGCGGCAGATGTCGTTGCCGTCATTGCGGCATTAACCTAATTGTATTACTTACTCAAATAAAAGTGTAACAATGCTAATCAAAATGTGATTTTTTTTTTCATTAAAGCCCCATTTACTTCGATCTTTAGAATTAATTTTTCACACACACACACACACACAGTAAGACAGTCTGTAATATAACAGCAGAATGACAATGACTCGGGTCAGTAATTGGCTCAGAACTGCAGCTTCAGCAAAAACTCTCGGTTCTTTTCAGTCTTTGGCGTCTCTTCCTGTATTTTTTTCCGTGCAGGACAGAACAATGTGAAACACCCGATTTGGAACAGCATCAGCTCTGGCATATTCATAGGTAATAATAGAATTGTCAATGCTGGCGTAGCAGTAGTGACCAGTCGGTCCCTCCGGAAATTATTACAGCACACATTGAACTGTTAGATGAGAGGAAGTGATGGGAGAAAACAATCAAATCGACAAGGAGCTGGTTAAACAGGCAATGCCAACTATCCAGTGGTGACAGAAGAAGGTAGTAATGCAGCCGCAAAGAAGGTGAAACACACACAAGGATGTGTCACTGGCTGTGAAATTGCACCGTGAGCAAATCTGTCAGCTTCCTGCTTTCCAGCTCATAACCATTACAGTTGGAAATTCTCCGGTAGAAACGCTATTTTCAGACGGGAACATCTCCCTCTGTCCACAATGAATAGAGGATGGGTGGACGTCTAATGAAGATATACAAGGGTCCTAACAAAATGCTTCTATAAAAATAGGTGACTAATGATTATGTAACAGTGGTGGTCCAGCGGTTCAGGGAGTGGCTTCAGGTTCAATTCCACCAGCTCCCATTTACATTTCTTTTTTTGTCTGTGTTGTTTTTCTGGGAAGTATCTGCCCTTCATCATGATCTCCAAGCTGCTAGGTTGACACTGAGGAGCTCTGAGCACAGCACGGTCCTGACCCACCTCGTTTCATTCTCACCTCCCACAGGAAGGTTGCCAGTATGGAGCAGTGTGATTTGGGTGGCAGTCGTGGAGACTGCTGCCCCCTTCGACAGGTACCGGATAAAAGAATAAATAAATGACTATATATTTTATTAAAAACTCAAATTACAGCCTATTCAAAACTAAGAAGGGTGACAAGAGGCTACAGAAGTCAGATTAAGATGGTTTGGACCTGGGGCAAACTAAGGCCCGGGGGCAGGATGCGGCCCTTTTGGTGATTTAATTCTGCCCACCAAACTTGCCAAAATTATACTTTTAATTCATATTATCATTATTCTTCTACATTTTCCCTGCAAAGCCAGCATTTCCCCAATAGATAGAATAGAATAGGCTTAAAGCATTTATGCTTATTAGTCCAATTATCCAATACTTTACTCATTATTTATCTTAGTTCACCGAAATACTCAATCTTTCTGGTCCTGACCTTGACCTTGCCACCTGTGGCGCGCCAGTCGAAATAATTGCCCAGGCCTGATCTAAAGTTTTTCTTTGGTGATGGGTTTAATAAATGAGTATTATTTTGTATTATATATAGTATTATTTTGGATATTGCCATAAATAGTTTTCATCCTTATTTTGTGTTCTATAGTGGTTTTATTCTTCTATTCATCCTATGCACTGAAGGGAAAGACTCTATTTTGATTAGGTCTTTACTACTTCACGAGTACTAGTTAAAGTCTGGGTTACTGGTTAAGGGACCAGACTGGGGTCCACAAGGTTAGAGGTTCACACAGACCATGGCATCGTCCCTGCTCAGTGCTCCCTCGGGCGCTCAAAGCTGCCCACTGTTCACTTTGGTTATGAGTTAAATACAGACGTGACATTTCGTTGTGTGCAGTGATGTGAATCACAATGACAAGGAGTTTGTTTGAGTTTCCTTTTCCTGACTGTAATCGTCAGTGAGGCTACATGACACGGCGGAAACAATATCATAACACAACCTACGCTAATATTTTGTATCTTCTGGTTCAATTACCTGTAATAAGGCACAAGCTCCAACAGAGGTCAGAGTTTATGTAGCACCATGTATTTTGTTGTGAGAATCAAAATAAAATGATCAAAAACTGCTACTTACTGTACATTATGTGAAACTGTGACAGTTGCAATAGGTTTCAAACGTACCTTCATCAGCACGGATTCACTCAGTTTCTCTCGGTTCACAATCTTTATGGCGACTTTCTGGCACGTGACACAGTGGACTCCCAGTTTGACCAGCCCTGTGAGACAAGCAACACATCCGCATGTCAAAAAATGGGTCAGAAACAAATAACTGAAAGAAGAATAAGTATTGACTTCTATTCACAGTAAACAAATTTTCTTTTTTCTTTTGAGGACATTCTGCTGTAGGACTTTGAAACTCATCGTAAGAGTGACCGCTGGCCACTAATCAAGGATAATCTAAGCTGAGGAAGGACGGAAGACTTTTCAGGGATCCAAACACGATTCCTAGGAGTTCCCTTAATAAACTGCCCTGCGGGGTTTGATTTAGTCATAAAAGCAGTAAGTGAGCGGGCTGCTTGTGTTATTGATTCCTATAATGTACTAAACTGCAGTTAAGCAGTCGTGTAGAGGGAACAGGAACAGACAATAAAAGGACGAGAAAAAAGAAAAAAAAAAAAAAAACAACACACTGAAACACACAGACACTGCAAAGACAAAAATAACAGGAAACTCATTCTAGACCAGAGTCCAGAACACCGGACCACCGGACACACCAATGGACGGGGTTAGGACATTTTGATTTAAGTCCCTGAATGTGTTTATTTATTTCTCATCCAAGCCAAGAAAAAAGAAAAGAACAGTGGAGCCATTGTTACAGTGTGTTGTCGTGCAGCCACAACATATTTTCCGCAGCACAGCAGACACTTTAATAATACAGTTCGCATTAAATGGATCATTTACAAACTAAAACAAACACCTGCATAACAACAACAGCGTCCATCCTCACAATGTCTCTCTGCAGAGATACTACGGCGACAGAACAGCTTCAGACCTCACTGAGCGGTTCCTCTCCAACGGTACCCCGAATTCACAAAAACATTTTAAATAAAATTAATGTGTATTGCTATCAATTCTTGCACCTCCCATGCTGGAGGGGGTGAAAATGGAAGGATTGATGCAACAGTTAGACTGTGCCAGGGACAGAAATGGTGTAGTTAACCTTTCAGCTGAGAAAAGCTCCTGCAGCAAAATCCCTGGCTGACGTTGCTTATGATTTACGTTGGCTTCGAGCGCCGTTCTGTGCCCAATATTATAGTTTGATTTCTGTATGAGAAGACAGAAAAAGACGGGGTGCGGGGGTTGAAGAGGTGGTCAATGGCCTTTTAAAAGGCAGTGAAGGTAAGAAAAACAGTTTGGATGATACGGCCATGATGAGAGTAAGAGTGAGCTGTGAAGGGAGCGGCAGAAAAGTACATCAGAGAATTTAGAAGATGACCGCGAAGAATACGGGAAGGTCTGAGAGAGCAGAGCAATATAAACAGATGATCCTCAACACAGACATGCAAATGGAGCAAAATTACAAAGGTTGGGGGGGTTAGGGGGCAGCGGCGGAAAGAGAGATAAAACAGAGAAAGGAAGTAAAATGGCTTAAAGAGATTTGGAAGAGGAGATGAGACAAACAACAGACAAAGCCATTAGCCATGTGACGGTAATCATATGTTAATGGCTGCTATAGAGAAGCTCATAAGTCATGATAAACACATTAAAGAGAATATATCTGCCTGCACACACAAAAACCTAACTGGATTATTTGCCTAACTATCAGTTTTCCTCTAGTGTCTGGGTTATTGAGAGCAGACGGTTCATTAGAAGATGAAGAGAAGAAAACGGACGAAAAAAGGCGTCGGATTGTTGCAACCGCGCTGGGTAAATGAACCGTTACTCGGCAGTTCACCACAAACTGTAAAGGAAGTACCAACAACAAAACCAAACATCAAGAACAAATGAAACATAACAATTGTAAAACTGCAAATTGCAAAACGTGGCAACAACTAAAAAAACTGAAACCAACCAAAGATAAAAAAAAAAAAAACACCTCCAACTCACAATCTATCCTCTCCTGTTCATGAGGTACATTTAAGGACATCAGGATGTTCTTTATTTTAGACCTCGAGAGTCTGTCTGAATTGTATATTTAATATTAGCTCTTCATGACCCAGACTTAACCACTCCACCTCCAACTCTCTAGTGATTGTTTCTGCACAGCTTTATAGGAACGATCCAAACTGAACCAGGTTCGTCCGAGGTTTCACCAGACTGAAGAGTCAGTGTTACAGCCACGGTAACACAACCAGTCAATGGTTGGATTCAGTTTGATCTGGTCAACTTCAACTTCTTAACAAACGAATAGAAGTCAAACAGCATCAGATGTTTAACCAACGAAACAGACACTAATCTTCTTTTCTTATCTCTCCACCTAAATCAATATGATTATACGTCCACACCTTAATAACAACTTAAGAATAATGGCTCTGCATGTTGGAGACCATCATTAATTGACCCTTTGCTTGTGTCCTGGGCAGTGGGTTACTGCAGTGTTGCTTTTCACCCATCACATCTGAGTATGCCCTCACATGTGACATTAGACCAAAGACGCAGACGTTTTTTCATTCAATTCGGAATCGAATACTGAAGTAGGTAATTCGAGATTCGATCCCGTATAAAATAATCCGCATTCGATTCACTTTGCATTCACATTCAGTTTAATTTGGTATTCGCTGCGCATTCGATACCCGTTTTGCATTCACACACAATAAGGGACCGGATGCGCATTAGTCTAACCATGGTCCAGTTTCAATTTGATCACGTGGTTATATAACGAGATCTCATTAATATGGGGTTTTATTCAACATGTATTCTGTCAACAAAAGCACGTGCAATTTTGAGGAATAAATGGAGCAGGTTAGAGAAAGATCAAGGCGACGTATGAAAGCGATGAGGAGACACAAAGAACGAATGAAGAAGATAAGAAGAGAAAATATGAGGAAGTGTTTCGTAATCCGGTTCCTAATAATGCAGCAATAGTGGTTGACAAGGCGTAGCATTTTACGAGCTCGTTAAACTAATACGGGTGTCGTTGTGTTCACACACACGCGGGGAGCGACAACAGTTTTACTTTTTATTGCTTTACACCCGTATTAGTTAATTTGGTATCGAAATCCCCGACTAGAGGTGGAATAGTTAATGCGCATTAGTTGAGGAGCGAATGCGCGTTAGTTTGTAATGTGAACGCAAACGATACCGAATTAAGTGCCAGTGCGAAAACGGTATTAGAACCATGGAGGAATGTATCATAGAGCTTTGGTGATGTCATATGGCAGTTGAAGCCACATCATTGCTGGGTTTGTTTTTCTCAACAGCTGACACGCTTCAAGAAAATCTGCAATAAATGTGATAAAACTTCTATTTAGATTGAAATGATGGAACACAGCGAGAGAAATGAAACGACAAAAGGAATGAGATTAGAGTTGTAATAAATACAACTTGTCCCAATCTCAACATCAGCAAAGACTGAAAATCAACCCTGTGTAACATTTTTTGCTTTTGGATCTGTTTATGTAAATTGATGTTTCTTTGATTAGGATATATTCACAATAAAAGTGAGAACCCTGCAGCCATGTGCGAAAACACACCAGTACATGAAAATATACTCATGGTTCTCTACCAGTTCACAAACAAAGTTTGAGTATCAGCATACTTTTTCTGTTCTTGAGAGCATAACTCGTTCTAGTGCTTGAATATTTAATGTAGATATGTTTGTCCACTGATTACTTTCGTTAAATGCAGAGGTCACATTTTGTTTTGGGAATTACAATGTCACAATGACAAGGAGTTTCCTTTCCTTCCTTATTAATCTGAAGTTTTATTTTAATTAGGTGAAGCCAAATATTTAAAAAAAAAAATATGGTATGAATCCTAAGCGTACAATATTGATTACGATACTGCAACAGCCATTTTATTGCAATGTTGACATAACCATTACCAACACCTTTTTTGGGAACAGTCAGCATATTTAGTCATCATTAAATGACCAGATGACAAACAAATTCCTGATTTTTTTGTGAACTACATTTTCTTTACAGCATTTTAATTTTAGTATTTTAATATAGTTAGTAGTATTAGTATTAGTATTTTAATATAGTAAATGTTCCTTAACACATTTTTACTATGTTAAAACGAAAAGGAAAATAAGTTATATTTGTAGATATTTAAGTCCTGTGACCCAGAATTCCCTAACAAAATAATAATGTTGCTAAAAACTAAAAAAGAGGCCCGAAGCTAACCACTGAAAACTCTCACTGTCCAGCTCTTCTGAAGAGCTTTGCCACACCAGGGCCTGGGACAACCTTTTGGGATTCAGTGGTTTACAGTAACATCATGTCCATCTGGAAGCTGGAGCTGAAAGCCAGACAGGCAAGCAAACAATGTAACAGAGATATCTCGCTGACTTCCTAACTCCATCCGTCAGAAGCCCAGAGCCAATGCCAGCAGATGGTAGAGCTTATATTGGCTTAGCTTTGCACCCCGAGGCTGTAGATCTTAGACGCTCATTGCCCTTAGGCGTAGATCTGAGGGCTGCTATCCACTTATGCTCTCTAACCCAGGATGCTTTATATGGGGCTTCAGCTCTGCGCTGGGATCAGTGTTTGAAGGAAACGCAGTGTGTTACGGGTTTAGACCAACAACTCCTAAGTACTTGAAAAAAAAAAAAGTGGGAGCAAGGCATTAGAATCCATTTGGTTGGTCAGGGAGCAGACAGGAGTGATGTATAGTCAAAAGTCAAGCACTTAAAATAAATATAAAGAATATTCTTGCAATGCAACTCTACTCAAAATCCAGTATAACCAGGTACCGTACGGTTACAGCCAACACTGTTATGTAATCCATCATTGTCTGTGCCTTTTCTCGTAACTCAGTCACGGCAAAATTTCCAAGTCAGTCACAGATTGACTTTCCTCCCCTTTATCTCCTGCTTTCAAACTCTGGCACGTCAAAGTGGTAATAAAAAGAGAAAAAAAAAAAAAGCAGAAAGCACTTGAGTCACAGCGCGAAGCGCAGAGACAACATGTCAGAGATCAGACGGTGCTTACTCATTACTCAATGAAAGAGCCTTCTCTCCCTCTCTCTTTCACAGCTTCTTGCTTCTCACTTCGTTCAACGTTCACACCCTTGTTTTCTCCACCTCTGTTCGCCTCAACACTTAGCCATGCACGATGTCAGTCTATCAAGTTTAAATTGCCTCGCAGGGTTTTTCAAAACTACCAAAGCAACAGCAACAACACCAGTAACAAATGAGGCACAGAACAACATGACACTTAAAAATTAGGCTGAGTATTTCTGCCGGCGCGTGGAAGGACCAGTAGGACACACTTCATGATGACTCAAGCGTAGAGAATAAATTTAAATTCTTTCCTTAGAACAAAAGTGGAAGTTTTTGTTTTTCTCTAACTCAGTGAAAACACCCTGGGAGAATTTGGGGGGTTTTAACCTGCTGCTACAGGGCATCTGTGACTTCATTAACACAGTCTTCTAAACGGCACTGCTGAGTGCTTCGGCGTTCCGAAATGAAGGAGCGTGCTCTTCATTAGCAGTGCTGAATAATATGGATTTCCACCATTAACTTTGCTCCAGATATGATCAATTTCCTCTCTGTCAGAGAGCTTGATCTGAAAACAGCTGGAAGGCAGCTTACTTAGCACGGACGCTGGTGCGCCATCCATGGCAATGGTATTTAAACTTCCATTTTGGAAATTCCATTACATCCAAAAGTCATCAACTGGAAATGACCGTAAATGTGCTAACGCCACTGTTGACTGATGGGATACGCCACTTCGGAAATAAAATATAACCTTTAAATTCACCACTGTTTAACACACTGGAAGACAGAGGGAAGAAACTCATCCTTATTCAGGTCAAGTGCCTGTCTGCCACAGGTATCTTACTGCGGAGATCACTGGGTCTGCAAATGTCAGAATCTATAAACTACAGGAAAAGACTGAAGGACATCAAGATAATATTATTTTAGAAGTAGGAAACAGGACAGGCCTGATGAATTCACCCTTCAAACACCATATCCAGGAATTATACAAGTCAATCCTGGATTTTGTGAACAGAAGTAAGAACACTTGGGTGAAAGGTAAAAGGTTCCTTAGTTTTGAGCAAAGGAACCAAGACTAGTCCTGCATTTATCTGACATTGGTAGGAGTGAAAGACCTGGATGACTGAGAACCTTTAAAGACCATAAAGATTTTGTTAAATTTAGAATTGAGAAAAATGTATCAGTTGAGGTGGCTTGGGCATCTACATCGGATGTCCCCTGGACGCCTCCCACGGGAGGTGTTTGGGTCATGTCCCACTGGGAGGAGACCCAGAGGAAGACCTAGGACACACTGCAGTGACTATGTTGCCTGGCTGGCCTGGGAACGCCTTGGGATCCTCCCAGATGGGCTGGAGGAAGTGTCTAGGGAGAGGGAAGTTTGGGTATCCCTCCTCCGAATGTTGCCGCCGCGACCTGGCTCCGGATAATCGGATGAAGATGGATGGATGGATGGATGGATAGAAAAATGTATTATTTTCAAGTGGCTAAACGAGTCTGCGACTGCCACCCAAAACGCTTTGTACCATACTGTGAGTCTTCCTGCAGGTCTGGTTGATGCTATGCCTACAGCGCCTCAGTGGCAACCTGGTAGTGGACTTGGACCTGAAGCCTTGCAGACCCAAGTTTGCTTCCTAAACCTCAAGGCCATCAATGCCCCCAAAATAATACAAATGAGGTGCAATTTTACAAGAAATATCTTTGAAGGACAATTACAACAAAGACAAAGTCAAATAGAGAATCAGGAAATACAAAAGTCTTTGAATGCTGTGTTCCCCCCCTATGAAGGCCTGACCACTCTGGCCACGAAGACCACAAATCTAATGATACCTCACATTTAGATGCAGGCCAGAAGGTGGTCAAAAAGTGGGCCCCAAGCCAGGAGTTTAAGTTTCCACCTTCAGTCTTGCAGTAACCATAAGAGACCTTGTGGTTTGGGAAGTACTCATAAGGTCAGAGTTTTGGTCAGCTTTAAGCGCCCGGGGAGAAGTGAGTCAGGACGGTGCCATGCTCAGTGCACCTCAGTGGTAACTTGGCGGTAGGGGGGATTCGTACCAGGGGCCTTGCAGACCCTAGTCCACTTCCTTAACCACTTGGCCACCAACTGCCCCGTACTTCTGTGTCTTCCCAAGGTCCAAAAACATGCAGATTCGAATTTTGGTTTATTGGGAAATGGAATATTCAACAACATAGGCGTAGCCATGGATGTGCCCAGGTGGGCCTGGACCCGCCCACTTGTCAGTCAGGCCCGCCCACGCTTGCAATGTCATAACGAGTGATGATGTTTGTTATCAAACTTAGGCTATAATACTTTGGGGTTGCAGTGGACTGAGGGTTAGGAAAAAAATAGGAGTTAGTGAACTTTCAGTTAGCTCAGATGTCTACGGTGGATAAGGAGAAGGTGCTCCAATTAACTGATTAGCATCTGCGATTTTGCTACTGAAAGCACATGAATATGAATAGTCAATGGATAGCAGCTCGATGTACATGCAAGTGATGCCACAGGGACAGATTCAAGTCTGAGGAGAGTTCCACCAAGTTCTTCAAATAGAAGCATTGAACAAAAATAAGACTGAAAACGAAACAGACCTGAACTAAAACTGTGCGGAACAATTAGCGAGCTAAAGTGAGATCAGGGTCACGATGAGGATAAGACGGAAAAATGTTAGGTAAGACAGTCAAAAATTTGGTAGGAGGGTGAAGTCTCGAAGGGCGGAGCGTGGACACTCAGATCTATTTTTCATGCCGATGACTAGGGATCTGCAAAAGGAATGCATAATTACAGCCTCATGAATAATGCAAACTGACTTCTTTTAATTAGCGACTCCAGACCCAAAGCAGTGACTCAAGATGAGGGACAAACGTGGTCGAGCACGTGCGCACACATCCCCGTTCATGGTGCATACACTAAATTCCTACGAGCGCTTTTACACGCATGTACCCTCATTCCTCTGGGGGAAAGAAGTAGATAAATGAAGAGGAAAAATTGATAAGCGTAGCATTGGCGTCTCTGTAACGGCTCTCTGATGAGAACTGGGATACCCCAGACGACAGTCAAAGAGCTGCACGGTGTCTGCATGTCATGTGTTGGAAACCCCCCCATATAAAAACATACATTATTAACAGTCTGACTGGCTAACAATGCAAAACTGCGTGGTTAGCAGTCTGAGACCCACTGGTACTGGAGAAATCTAGATGACAGACAGAGACAGCAGGCTGACTGAATTGTGTGGAACAGAGACGAAAGAGCGAGGAGCGACTAATAGAACATCTTCAGCTCCAGTTATTTCATTAATTAAAAGTTTGTGTTTCTGTCACGACTTCTTCACGATCACAGACCGGGCCGTAACACCTTGATGAGTTCTCATCAACCAGCCTTTTATGGCTTTAGATTGAGATTTGAAATCCATGATTGAAGCTCGAAACTGAAACAAAGTCTCTCAGCACATCAAGAGAGAGCAGGAAGTTGGATCCAAGTTGGACGGGAGACATCAAACCTCAGTCAGGATGTTGCATGGTTCTTATCTTGCTACATGACTTCTCTTGTCTTCAGAGCCTCATTTGTAAGATAATTTGTTTCTGGCAAAGGACAGTCTTGAATATAGAGGGGGGGATATTGGATGTGATGCAGTGTCTTACTTCATCTTGCTCTGTTAATTGTGGTGTAATTGGAAAAAAAAGGCGCTTTCTTTCCACTTTGGGGCAGCCAGGGGAAATGACAACTGATGTCGAGAGAGACTGAAAATGAACCCTGATGATGTAAATGAATAAAAGAGAAACAGTGTCTGCTGGAAACAAAACGTTTGATGAACACATCTCCTTGTTAATTTATGTCTATCTACTTACCTTCCTAGCTGTCAATCTGTTTGCCTGTCTGTCTATCCATCCATCCTTCCATCTACCAACCCATGTATCCGTCTATGTATGTATCCAGCCAACCAACCCATCTATCTACCCACCCATCTATTAATCTATCTACAGACCTATCTTTCTATTTACTTACCTTCCTATTTATCTGCCAACCAACCAACCAACCAACCAACCTACCTATCTTTCTACCTACCTGCCTATCTATCTACCTGTCCATCTACCTATCCTACCTACCCATCTATCCATCTATCTATCCAGCCACCTAACTAACCCATCTATCTACCTGTCTATCTACTCACCCATCTATTCATCTACAGACCTATCTATCTATTTACTTACCTACCAATCTATCTGCCGACCAACTAAACAACCAACCAACCTACCTACCTTTCTGCCTACCTGCCTATCTATCCTACCTGTCCATCTATATATCCTACCTACCCTTCTATCTATCTACCCAGCCACCTAACCAACCAATCCATCTACTCACCCATCTATTCATCTACAGACCTATCTATCTATTTACTTACCTACCAATATATCTGCCAACCAACTAAACAAACAAACAACCAACCTACCTACCTACCTATCTACCTGTCCATCTATCTATCCTATCAACCAAACTATCCCTTTATCTACCCACTCAGCCACCTAGCCAACCCATCTATCTACTTGCCTAACTACCCACCCATCCATTAATCACCTACAGACCTAACTATCTAACTATCTACCTATCTATCTATCATTTAATTTGCTATTCCTTAAAGTCAACAACATTTGTAAGTTACATTATGACCTAAATCTTTCTAAGAACAAACAGCAAAACACGTTTCTAGGTTATTTCCCCTAAAATAAGGTTCTACAGTTGAAGTGTGAGAGTCGTGGCCTCCAGGCAGAAAGGCAACTCCTGGTGTGTGATGGTTGGAAAATACAGTATAGGAAAATAGTCCCTAATGGTTTTCTCTCCTGGTTTTTCCTCCACCTTCCCATGTCTTTGTGGAGTTCCTATGCAGCGTGTGCCAAAAACACACACCAGGCAACAGTAAAGGTCAACGTGTCAATGCTTTACCATCATTGTTAACTTCACCTGCAAACACCTTCAGGCACAGAAACAATGAAGACAAGAAAGGAGGCATTTGTTTCTGTCAGAGAGCTCACCTGCTGTGCAGCATGTTTCATTTTCTTTGCGTTCATGTTATCTTTGAAGCTTATGTAGGACCTACATCTACACATGGTCATTTAAATATTCAGGTGTAACCTGAGTTTTGGACAAAGGGAACAGACAATAGTCTGATCGCCGAGGCTTGTTTGTTTGTTTTTTCACCTTTGCTTCAGTCTCCTTGAATTTAAAGGTTACAAACAGGCTCAATATCTATATGTGAATTTTTTTTTTAATAATTGTAACAGTGTTAACAGTGCTCCCTCTATGTATCATTTCAGGGACATAACAATCTCTACATCGTGGGGTTCATTATTTACGTATTTTTGGAACTAAAACATCTAAACAGGAAAAAAAAGTAAAAAACAAACTTCAAGACATACCTTTGTTTATATCTTGAGCATTTTATATTTTCAAGGTCATAACTCAGTCAGTAGACATTATTTGTAAATCATTGACCATTATTGAACATTAATAATGACATTAATCAACAAAAAAAAAAACATTAAGTGAATAAATGGGAATCCCAAAACCTCTTGCGACTCACTAGAGGGTCAAAACCCAGTCTTTGGAAAACAATGACCTAGAGGACATTGAACACATCATTGAGCACATCATTGTTTTTTACTCGATGTGTCATATCATCTCTCACTATTGCTGTAGTTATTGCTGTAAAGTTCTGTTGTTGTTTTTTTAATGCCCTATATCAGCTGTCTCAAACTCGTGGCCTGTGGGCCATTTTCGGCCCGCAGAATAATATTTTGCGGCCTCCACATTGATGTGAAAGTTGAATTTAAAATGATATTTTACAGATAATTTCTACACATTTTATGGTAAATCCTATAGTTCTCAAAACCCTGATCCACAGTCTCCTCCTGGTTCAGTGTTGTATTACACAGAGTCTTTGGGAAACCTTTTTTTTTTTTTTTGTAATGACCACTGTAAGCTAATGTGGCCCTTTGGTGAAATTATGTGTGTGGGTGGTGGCCCTCAACTTATTGAAGTTTGAGACCCCTACACTATATCGTCTCCTTAACAACACAGAGGACAGTTAACTGTCTTTACAATAATGTGCACTCCTGTAATCACTGTAAACACCTTAAACCTCTGCACAGTCGTATAAAAGACACTCTTTTTTTCCCCTGTAGAGATTTATGCTGAGTTTTTTTGGTGTAGAAATAAACACAAGGCCTGTTGGAGGAGATAACCATGGTTGGTGCATACATTAGTAAATGCTCTGGAAGCCACCGAGTTGTTGACATCTCTCTTGTGAAGAGGGATACTTTAAGCAAGTCTTCTGGCTAAATCAATGCGTCAGTGGCAGCTTACTCATTACCCAAGCAATCCTTGCATCCCAATGAGGCGACAAGGGAATTTCTATTAACCATCCAGTCTCTATCTCAGTCTCCTTCCCTTCCATCTCCCTCTTTCTCAGCTTCCCCTGCCCCAGAGTCTAAATGTCTTTGTCACGTTCACCCGGTACACCACTCCAAATTCCCAGTCAATCACTCAGTCCGCCTTTATCATTCTTACCCAGTTTTCTTTCATTAGCATCTTGTCATTCTTCCCTGATTCCGCCCACGAGACAGAGAGTGATGGCCGGGCTGTTGCATCAAGAGGTTCTACCACATTAATAACCTGATCTGCAACCTATTTTATATTTCATTTTATACATCTCTAAGAAGTTTTCATTGTAATTTGGTCCACTGGAGAAAAGGACGGTCAGGTGTGCTGGTATTTCCATCCACCCGTCCGTTTTCATCTGCTTATCCATTACTAGGTTGCGAGCAGTCTCCACAACTGTCACCCAAATCACATTGCACTATATACCTTCCTACAGGAAGTAAACCGCCCTAACAGGGATTTAAACTTGCCCAGGAGGTGAACCCTGGAGTTTCACACCAAAGACAGAGATATTACCTCCGGGTCAAAGTGAAGGCTGCTGGTATTTCTAAAAGCTTAAAATATATATACATATTTCTATAAAACTTCTACAAACAAAATTGCTTGATTCATTTGATTACTGCTAATAACTGCAAACAACAAAATGAATAACTGTACATTCAGGACAGTAGCAGTGGTCAAATCGGAAAAAGCGGAAAAACCAGAAAAAAACAAAATTAAAGGTTTCCTATGACAAAAACTACAGAACAGAACATTGATTGCAAACAAGATACTGTCTTTAAACACACAAGCCCAGGCCCATGTAGTGTGAAGAAATGAGAGAGAAGCAACCGCTCAGTCCCATGGCCTTTTACACGGACCATGGTGGTCTTTGAGTGAGACCACCAGCCTTCAGAGTAAAATCTAGAGAATCTCAAAAGCAAAAGATAATGTGACAAGTTTATAATAATATGACAAAAGATAATAAGATAATAGCTGAGAGAATAGACGATAATGTTAATAAACATGTCCTGGCACTGTATTTACAGTAACAAAGAGAGACAAAGCTGAGGGACAGTTGGAGGAAGTGTCTCCACTGTGTCGGCCACCAAGGGAAACTATGGGAGCAGAAAGACATCTGTTCAACAAGACATCAGGGGGGCTTTTAGTGTGATGTCGGCCTGTCACCACTCACAGGACTACAGGAGGAGATACATGCAGGGAGTCCCACTACGCACACACACACACACACACACACACACACACATTAAGGTGTTTTAGGTGGTTTTGATTCCACCTTCTGCAGTGGCCCACAATATTTTTTTTTCCTCGTAGTCCAAAAACCAAAAAAAAAAATTTATTTGCTACAGTCCATGGAAACAATATTAATTAAAAATCCATGTCATCTAAACACATTAAGACCATTGATTTAAACCAGAAAAATGCATAATATAAATTATTTTAATAGAGTAAAACAAAAAGCTTGAAATAATTAAGGGTGTAACAGATGTTTTTTTCTATTTTTGAAACACCAGATTCTAAACTTCATCACTCATCATTAACCTCATCATGTTCAGCATCAACAGCTTGACCGAGTCACACATTTTTTCTTCTGTTCTCACTTACTTTACTCACCTCCTCCCCCTCAGTCTCTCCCTTAATTATTTTACCTATTTGAATTTTCCCTACAACTATTATATGTATTATCAATATACTTGTTTAGATACAGAATATGGCACTCTGAACAAGGCTTCCACGATTTCTACTTAAGAAAATGTTCTGGACGTACGAAATGCACATATCATTGAACAGGGAGACAGCGCCACCTACAGAGACTGTTTGATCTCCATGATTATTGCTCAGCGTTGCCATTGCACCAGGACTCATGATAATTTGCAGTAACAAAAATGTCTACGAAGCTGACAGTTCATTACCCAACTCAACCCTGACAGAGTGGGGAAGGAGGGCGGAGCCTAGCGACTGGCTGAGCATCAGGGAAAATGCTCAGCCAGTCGCTGAGCTGGCAGGTTGTGACCCAAAAGTTGGTTGCAGACCTGTTTTTTGTGGGTTGCCTTTGCAATAGAAAAAGTTACCAGGTGTCAGGTCAGCAGTCTCTACAGCTGCCACCCAACACTGCACCATACTGTGAGACTTCCTATAGGTGGTGAAGCTCAGGATGGGGCTTTGATCAGAGCACCTCAGTCACAACCTGGCAGCTGGTGGATTAGAACCTGAACCCTAGCGGACCCAAGCCTGTGACCCTGCCGCCTGTAATATATATAATAATTTAATAATATTTTTACTGACAAAAGAGTTACTGAATAAATGTCACTTAATTTATGATTACACCATCTCCCCCTGTCCCCTGTATGTTCTGCTCTGACTCCAACTATGTCCATGTCCTTCACTGCATCCATCAATCTCCTCTTTGTCTCCTACCTGGTAGCTCCATCTCTAGGATCATTCCACTGTCCCTCCTCCAAACATGTCCAAACCATCTCAATCTGTCTTCTCTAAAGTTTTGCTGAATGGTATAACAAATACATTTAAAAGGTTGAAATTTTTTTGGGTCAAAATTTCATTCAAGGTTAATGGTGTTGCCTGAAGATCACATTCTGAAGCTAATAGTAAACTTAACGTCATATCTTTAATTTCCATCACTCGGAGTTTCTGAAAAACCCAGTTAATTAAATGTTTTAGAAAACCTCAGACTCTGGGAGGCAAAGTCATTTAAAATTGGTATTTCATTTAAACCCTTCGACCAACAACCCGTTTCAAAGTGAGACCTTTGGCTCATCTGGAATCAATACACTGACTACTGCCTTTATTATTTGCTTAGCTTTTTCAAAATGTCATTGACCACAGCGTGACACGCTACTGCAACCCCTGGCTGACAATAACAGCAGTGAACTTTCAAACACCTCTGGTGTTGTTGTCCTGCTCATCTCTTATTCATAGCCATCAGTGGAGAAAATACCGCAGTCATTAAAATGATAAGGATAAAGACGGAGACACTGAGGGTGTATCGATTAGACACCTCCCCCATCTGTGGAACCTCGCACGAGTGCGTGGACGTGTCTCGGTGTTTTGTGTGCATTTGTGTGATCGCAGTGCTGTCAGCGACAGTAGAGCGTTATGTCATCGGACACAAGGACAATCATTTGGTCAAAGCTTGGACACAAGGGTCATGTGTCTAATCAAGAGATCAAAACATATGCAGCCAAAGGGAGAGAGAGAGAGAGAGAGAGAGTATCACTGCTGCTCTACAGAGGAGATTAGAGGAGCACTGCTATCACTGGGTGTCAAACAGAAGTCCTGCAGAGAAGACATGGTCCTCCTCATCATATAGGACCATCATTTATCGGACCACCTGGTAATTTAATGAAAGATGAGAAAAAGATGTGGTTCCATAGTGTAGCAGTTAGAAAGATACATAAGAGACTATTGACTCACAGAGAAATCACAAAACTGAACCCTCTACAAGTCATTTGATGCTACCTCTGTATTTAACCCATCACCAAGGAGGATTTGAACAGGGACCTTGCGGACCTAAGTCCGCTTCCTTAACCACTAGGCCACCAACTTACCCAACTAGCTACAGCAAAGATGTAATAAAAAATATGTCTTGCTTAGAATTGGGTACTTAATTTATTTTGCATTATGTTTTCTTTGGAATTTCTTTCTTTATTGGAAATAAAAGTCAGCTTATTCAGCAACAGTGAAATCATTTAAATAAAAAACTATGATTCATTTTGATTTTTTTTTTGGCCAAATGATTCATCTTCAGCATTTGTTTAGGCCTCAATAGTGCTACAGTTTGTATAGACAACAAGACAAAGATGCGTTATATTAAACGTATTTGTCCAATATCTAGACCAGGGGGGCCGATAGGTAGATCTGGATCTACTAGAAACTCTCCAAAGGATTGTTAGTAGATCCTGAGCAATAACGTAAAAAAATAATAGTAACAAAACTGGAGACGTAATTCTATTTCAAGACACTAATCACTGGGCTAAAGTAAGAATCATATGGGTATTGAGTGTATGTACATGTCAGATTATATGTTAACATTCATAAATATATATATATACACATATAAATATACAGTTTATAGTTAAATCTTTTCTACAAAAGCTTTTGTGATTTACTTGTATCCACATTGCACTTTGCTAATTAAAAAATCCATTAATTAAATAATAAAATATATGTATATAATTTCCTGTGGGCTCCACAGCCACAGGAAGTTATAATGCAGGTGCAATGTGATTTGGGTGCCAATCATGGAGACTGCTGCCTCCGGGACCTGGTAACAGGTGATAATGGATGGATAGTTTTATCCCACCAAAAACTTAAATAACATACAGTATAATATATGTTATATGTTAATTTAGAGAGTAAGATATCCAGTTTATATAGGTAAATATATTTAGAGTTTTCAACCTAGGTAAATCACTTCTGCCTGGTCATTTGAAAAGTAGGTCACAAGACAAAAAAGTGTGGACACCCCTAATCTAGACAATACTTGAAATATATATTAGCATGATATCCATATATAGATATATATCATGCTAATGTTCATGGAGCTGTCACAGCAGCCTTGTGGACATGAGCATCTATCCCTGACAACCTTATTACATGTTGTACATCACATTTGGAGATGTGAGCGTTGATGTCCTGATAGGGAAGAGTCCACCACCATGGAGCGGTGCAAGTTGTACTGTGATGGGTATACAGTACAGCAGACACTCTAAAAGTACTGGACTTTATGTAACAGAATACTACAGTGTTAGGGCATTTACTAACTGCTCACTTTGCATGCACCATTTTTCTCCACAGCCCATCTCATTATGGACAGAATCACTCTCCCTGCAGGACGCAGCGACAAATGCCAATCAACATGTCAGGCAGTTCTGAAGGACATTCTCCTCAACTACTGATGAAACATTGAAAGGCTTGAGAAGGGCAGGTTAAGTTCATGTCAAAGGCTCTCACAGTCACTGGCTGCAGCAGTGCCGGTTGCTATAGAGACAAGTCGGACGGAGAATGGTTTATGATGGACATTAAGGGGTGGTCTACACTAGAGGTTAAAGAAAGTGTGTAGGTGTGTGTACCCTTGTAAATACAGGCTGTTTGTCAAGCCAACCATTTGGGGTTGTGTGTCCCCACTTCCATACAATCTCTATCGTTCATCAATAGCAAATTAAAAAAGTGTAAGGACTGTTAGTTTGTCCTGTTTCTTTGTTTCAACCCTTTCCAGCATATGAATAAATCTCTGTTTAGAATCGATCTGGTGAACGGTAGAAGACTACCAGGGGAATTCTTCTGCATCAGTAACATTCAGTAAAACCATGACGGCAGCCATGTTTATGGACTGTTGTCCATGTTGAAATGTTGTCTCATTCTGGATTTGTCTAGCATGATCATGTGTTGAACTTTGCCACCGCTTGCGAACCTAAATCCTATTTCGCCCTGACGAAGCTAGTTCCGCACAAAAATGCCTTGCCATGAAGAAACAAGAACTTTTGCAACAAACCTTCTGCTTTAAGCTTAACGCAACTTGGAGATGACGACGTCAGATGAACCGATACTAGGGTTCACCTTACTTAGCCTATTCTTGCCTACTCTGAATAAAAATGGGCGCAGAACATGACGCAAACTCACATTTAATTCGCTTTAATTAAGATTCTGGTGACTTTACTATTTGTTCCCGTAGACATGGACCCTGGACTCTACCAAGTATGGAGCCAATACTTACACCTAGAATGTACTGTTGTCCATGTTGAAATGTTGTCTCATTCTGGATTAGTCTAGCATGATCGTGTGTTGAACTTTGCCACCGCTTGCAAACCAAAATCCTATTACGCCCTGACGAAGGTAGTTCCGCACAAAAATGCCTTGCCATGAAGAAACAAGAACTTTTGCAACAAACCTTCTGCTTTAAGCTTAACGCAACTTGGAGATGACGACGTCAGATGAACCGATACTAGGGTTCACCTTACCTAGCCTATTCTTGCCTACTCTGAATAAAAATGGGCGCAGAACATGACGCAAACTCACATTTAATTCGCTTTGATTAAGATTCTGGTGACTTTACTATTTGTTCCCGTAGACATGGACCCTGGACTCTACCAAGTATGGAGCCAATACTTACACCTAGAATGTACTGTTGTCCATGTTGAAATGTTGTCTCATTCTGGATTAGTCTAGCATGATCGTGTGTTGAACTTTGCCACCGCTTGCAAACCAAAATCCTATTACGCCCTGACGAAGGTAGTTCCGCACAAAAATGCCTTGCCATGAAGAAACAAGAACTTTTGCAACAAACCTTCTGCTTTAAGCTTAACGCAACTTGGAGATGACGACGTCAGATGAACCGATACTAGGGTTCACCTTACCTAGCCTATATGGCACTTTAAACAAATAAAGTTGAAGTTTTTAAAGTTTACTATTTGTTTCCGTAGACTTGGACCCTGTACTCTACCTTCTGATATAGGCATGCAAACCACCACAGTATGGAACCAATACTTACATCTAGAATTCAAAACAAGTGTTTCAGTGATCTGATCCTAACTGTGGAAGGAACCTAGAGAGCAAAGCCTTGAAAGGAAAAACATTCGTCATGAAGAAAGCTGCGGTCGTTCCCAAAGGCCAAAGAACCCTGGAGAACACATTAACACTGCGTAAACCCTTCAGTGATTATATTTATATACTAGGAATGGCTACTTTAATCCAAATCACATTGCACCCCACTAGCACCTCATCAACCTTCCTCCTGGTTGTGATCCCAGTGGGAGGAGCCAACCACACTAACTGGGATTTTGAACCCTTGAGGTCCACACCAATGACACATTGACTCAGAGCCAAAGTAAATCAAAAAGGCTATAAGAGTTTTATATTTTCTTCCACCTCTTAAATTTTATCCTGTCATTTTGACATACTCCTACATTTCCATTTTTATTTTATTCATTTCGCCTGCTTTTCTATGTGGTTGTTTGTTTTTCCCCCCATTCTTTTTTTTACGACGTCAACCTCATTCTGTCTTTTTTGTCTTTGCACAGTCACTACAGCTCTGTCCTGCTCCTGCAGAGAAACACAGGAGGGAATAGCCACCTGGATTTAGACAAACAGAAAAATCCAGCTATACGGAATTTAGGCAGGAATTCATGAAAGGACATAATCCATAAATATAAATGCATTGTTTGGGATTATTTTTTTTTTACGGAATGCTTTAAAAAAAGAATCGAACGTACACATCAAATAAACCCACCCGTCAATTGAAACCCAGTGATCTGTTCAGTCACAGGGGTGCTCTTGAGAGGACAGCGCTGTTGCTAGGAGAGGACATGGATGGGCGGAGAGGACGCAGGGTGAGGAAAGGATGATGAGGATGTGGAAGTAGAATGAAGGGGTACAGAGAGACAGTCAGAGGAGCTAGCGCGGGGAGATGGATGTGAGGAGAAATGTGGAACACTGCTGGGGTCCTCGCTGATTAGAGAACAGTGGTGGTGCAGCCACCTCCCCCCTCTCTAATGTCAGTGATTTCACATACCATCACCTTACTGCTGAGCCCTGCTGCACTCCATCACACACACTCACACACAAAGTCGGGTTTTCACGACTTGTAGGGACTTCACGTAGACACCGTGCATTTCCAAACTGTACGTTAACATTTACAAAAGGTATTCCTCACCTGAGTTGGCCCTTTAATCTGACTTCTAAGTAATTCTTATTAAATTTCTAGAAATGACCTCAATTGATCCAACGTCACTTCACTAAAGCTAAAGTCCCAGGAAGTATAGCTATAGCCCGACACACACACACTCTCAGTAAAACAGCTAAATCTATAACCTTGGTCGATGAACAAGAACAATGGAAAAGGCGCTAATAATGTGGTGAGACCATTTCAGGGTAAGATAACCATCTCAGCTCATCTCACACTTTAATGGTATTTCATGGTAATTTTTTTTTTCTTGGTAGAAATGTGCGATGCGACTCAGTTATCTTACAGATAATGATTGTTATTTGAGTTAATTTGGTGACCTTGGAAAATAGGTTTAAAGGTTAGACACTGACACGATAACACTCCTTCCGATACTTTCATTATTATAATTTAAGAGCAGCAGTGGTGGCCTTGTGGATGGGGAAGTGGACTTGGGGGCGCGGATCTTCGTGTTCAAGTCCACCAGCTGCCAGGATCCCACTGAGGTGCTCTGATCATACTAACTTACAGTGAGCTCACCAAATCCAGAGACTTTGAAAATAAGGATTTGTTGCACTTTCTCACTTTGGACAAATAGTTTTTTTCCTGTTTGTTTCTAGTGTATTTGAGTTTTCCGACTTACAATGGATTTCCATTCTCAGACTGAGATGTTACTAACACCCAGTGGTGGGCCGTCAGGGCCAGCAAAGCCTTCTCTGCTGGCCTAACCATACTCCGAAAACATAATATTTTATCAATTAATATTATTCATCAATATCTTTAATTTAAATTGTATCATATTTTTATTAATAAGGAGATTTTACATTAAAAAAGTTGGATAAAAACTTTTTCACCATATTCCAGCTAGCTAGTGTTGTCAGGTTCCATGAAATCTGCCTTCACTTTTGATTCTGAAGGCTCTGGCCAGTGTAAGTAAATGGACACAGCCCATTCAGTTTACAGCGCTCAGACCAATCATCTCAGGAGATTGCAATGTCAGGGCCTTCTAGCTGGCCCTACGTAGAAGGCAACATGTCACAATATGATGTCAATAAATGTCTACGTTTAAAATACACAGCCCACAATTGCTAACACATACGCCAAAACATGACAACATGACAACATCATAGGATCTCAATTGCACCTAAGAGCCATAATTCAGGACCGAAATGTCCCAAAATAACAAGACAAATGAAAGGAAACCAAATCTGGCACAAACCAGTGTATAGATTACATAAGTGTAAATAAAGCTGTTTTCAAAATATATCTGGAAGAAGACTTTTGTAATACATTTAATAGGTGAAATCTGTAAAATGTTGTAAATGTATGTAGGTCCAACAATGACTCAGATCAGATCAGAAAGTCCTCACATCGAGGTGCATCTTGCAGTTGATCTCCAGTAATCTAACTTTTCTCCCTCTCCATCTCCAGCTCTAACAGAACTTCATCCTCCTACTGACTACCAAATAAACCTGGCTGTTTACCAAGCCCAAAAATCCCAATTGGAATCACATTTTCCTTTCAAAGGGTGTTTGAAGTTTCCTCACAGATGTTTTCATCTTCTTCATTCCTCTAATTTTTATTTAATGTAAGGCTTTTTTTTTCCTCCTTCTGCTCTTTGCCCCACACAGTACGACAGCTTTTTTACTCTTCACTCAACCCTCCATCTCTGTCCTGATGATCACAGGCAGAAAGTTTTTATTTTGCAGCGGGGCAGCTTTTGAAAAGTTGTCTCAGCTCAGAGGAGAGGGAACAAGATGTTGGAGCAGATGTCTCTGTGAAGCAGACTCACAAAAAAAAAGGCAACCAGTGTGGATTCAGTAGAAGAGTTTTACACTGGTCAACATACTGTACTTAATAATAAGACAGTCAAGTTCAAAAAGACCTGGAACCCTCCAGACCAAAGTCTGGTTCCTCAACCACTGCTTTACCACGTAATAATAATCAATACCAGAGACATTTATTTTACATTAGTAGTTACATATATACAGTCTCAGTTACAACTAGCCTTTCAAGAGGAACGAGATTGGTGATGTGGTCCCATCGTGAAGATGACTTTGACACAACTGCCCTGAGACACACACGTAATGATTATTAGACTATAATAAATAACAGTAATCAAGACAGTTGTGAGACCAGCCATGATGAATGGATAGGAGACACTACCAGTAGGCAGAGGACAGGAGGCATAGCTGGAGGTGGAGGAGTTAAAGATGCTGAGATTCTCTTTAAAAGAGACAAGGATGGACAGGATCAGGAATGAGGTGATTAGAGGACAAGAACACAGACAGGAAGGTTTGGAGAAAAAGGAGAGAAGACAGATTGAGATGGTTTGGACATGTTCAGAGGAGGGACAGTGGATAATGGAGCTACCAGGTAGGAGACAAAGAGGAGATTGATGGATGCAGTGAGGGAGGACATGGAGGTAGTTGGAGTAAGAGTTGACGATACAGAGGACAGGGGGAGATGGGAAATATTGATTTCCAGTGGAAACCCCTAATAAGGGGACAAGTCGTAAGGAAAACGAGAAGGGCAGTAAACAAGAGCAATAGTATTACCAATTAACACTAATTACAAAACATAGTTGGTCAATATGTATTTTTATTGCCAATTACACAGGGTAAAACAAATAGATATGGCACAGATTTTAACAATAGTTAGGAAGGATGTTGGAATGTCATCCATACTGACCACCGACTACTGTGGCTACAAGTTCAAGTACCAACATTTGTCTCGTTAAGTTTGTTGTGGAAAAGTTAAACTGAAAGTCCTTTATTAGAATTAAACCTCCAGCCAGAGTTAAGCTGAAGCAGCAGTCAGAGGTAATTCCTTCTCTCTCCCATAAGTGCAAGGCCGAGCCGTGAGAGTAGTCGTGTCAGAGAGTTTACGACCCAGACGACCGTCGGCCTCTTTCTCGGGACCGTTGAACAACACCTGTCCACTGCTGGGTTAACAGCGCGGTGTCACGGCGTTAAATTCAATTGGATTTTTACAACCTTTCCTATCCGTCCCCAAGGACGAGCTGGTAAAAGAGGCTCTGAGACAGGGCAGTGAAAACAGGTGGGACAAGTAACAGAGTGAGCACGTGAAGAATCCTGAGTGAAGATGATTATAAAATATAAACAGAGGAGAAGAAAAAAAATAAAAACAGAAAACAAACAAAAAAAAATTCATCGCAGGGAGAGAGTCAGAGCGCCAGCCTCCCTGTACAAGAACGATGCAACTTCTGATTCTGACTGAGCAAAATGAGGCCATCGCTGATTATGCCTATCTCCTCTGGTAAAATGGATCTCTGCATCACATTCATTTAATATTCAGCGGAGCCACGCAGGAACGTGGGCTTCCGTACAGCACACCGAGGAACAAAGGCTGTGGTTGAAAGCTTCTGACTACTAATTGCAATATTAGTGGTTCTGGCCAGGGAGAAGAGAGGAAAATAACACCAGTGCTAATTAAGAGGAGCGAGCCGTACTCTGATTGAACAGTGGGAGAGGAGTAGGTGAAAAAAAAAAAAAGAAGTGAGAGACAGAGACAGAGAAATGTAGTGGGTTCGTGCATAGGATGGAGAAATTGGAAAAAAAAGACACAGATTGACTTCAGTTTTAGGAACGCTGCTAACATCTCTATAATGTAAGGGGATGAATTATGTGACATAGGAAATATCGGAAAACATTCCAGGGGTGAATTATCCGGGAGAGGTGCAGAGGACGCTGAGGTTCTCTTTAGGAGAGACAAGGATGGACAGCCTTTCTAGGGCGATGTGGCCCCATTGTCAAAATGACTTTGACATAACTGCCCTGAGACACACACTCAATGACTATTAAACATTAATTAATAACAGTAATCGAGACGGTTGTGAGACCGGCCATGATGAATGGATAGGAGACACTACCAATAGACAGAAGACAGGAGACAGAGCTGGAGGTGGAGGAGTTAAAGATGTTGAGGTTCTCTTTAGGGGAGACAATGATGGACAGGATCAGGAATGAGGTGATTAGAGGGACAAGAAAGACAGGAAGATTGGAAAACTAGAGAAGACAGATTGAGATGGTTTGGACATGTTCAGAGGAGGGACAATAGTTACATTGGTAGAAGAATGACCGTAGAGAGGGAGCTACCAGGTAGGAGACAAAGAGGAGATTGATGGATTCAGCGACGGAGGACGTGGAGGTAGTTGGAGTAAGAGGATACAGAGGACAGGGGGAGATGGAAATTGTTGACTTGCTGTGGCATCCCCGGAAAAAAGGGACAAGCCGAAAGGAATTCCAGAGGTCTGCAGAAGAAGCTTAACATTGTTTTTTTTTTTTTTTTTTACAAGCAGTCTTAGCTGAAGTTGGCGTGCAGTTGCGACGGTGCATGTCTTTATTGAGGGCAATGTGCAGATAAGACCAGATTGTCAAACAGACATTCCGCTGCCGTCCGTGACGCACTCGTCCTCTAACGTCAACGGTTTTCCTCCCACTAAAACGAGGAAACTATAACAGACGGAGCTAAATTTAAGCAATTATTAAATGCTTGCCTTCATGCTTTGCACTGCATAATTTAAACGAGTTTTGCGTCTCTGGACGATTAATCCACCCGCGATTTCAGACAGACGTCATATTTTAATCCGGTGAGCTAAAAACAGGCAACTGCTTTTTACCAGCAGCCAACCGCAGTCTGTGGAGCTGATAATGGAATCAGCTCAGGAGTGGGAAGACAACAAGGCATGAGTCAGAGACAGTGATTTGATACAGTGTGGTTTATAAAATAATGGTTCACTGCTATATTTCCAAACACCTAATTAGATGTTGGCTGCAGTAGCAGATATTTTAGATTTATATACTTTAACAAGTTTGATGACCTGGGAGTGGTGGCCTAGCGGTTAAGGAAGCAGCTTTAGGTCCACAAGGGTTCAGGTTCTAATCCAGCAGCTGCCAGGTTGCAACTCTAGGACCCAGATAACTTCCAATGGACTCACCACCCACAGGAAGACTCACAGTATGGAATGGTGTGATTTGGGTGGTGTTGGCTGCCCCTGTGTCCTGGTAACAGGACACAGGGACAGGACTCAAAAAATTATTTGTGTAAATATTCACAACCAAATTTAATTTTTCAGTTTATTAATTAAATCAGAATCGTAGGTTATGAAAATTGTGATTTTTAAATTCATTGATTTTTCCTCCATCCATGGGGCCAACAAAAAAGCGTGTGAACAAGTTTGTCATTTGTTATCCCAACATCAAAAAGCTGCACAAAATACAGCAGAATCGCTTGTATTTATAGTGTGTGTACATACTGCGTACAAATATATTTGTATGAAAATACCTTATTTATGTACAGTGTCTAAAACAGCAAAACAGTAATTAGTCTGCCTCCAAAAAAGACAAAGACAAACCAGAGGAGTGGAAAACGGCTTCATTTCAATGTTTTTTTTTTTTTTATCTCACAGCAAACACTGCGACAAAGCTTCTCCAGCTGCCCTGAAATGTAAACTGTTTTGTTCTGTGCGTCTCAGAGCAGCCTTTCTCCCTTTGCCTATTTTCCTGGACTTTCTCACTTCCCTCCTCTCCTCCAATCACCTTCGCTCTCCTTCGTCCCCCTCCTCGTCTTTGACCGAGTTGCTCCTCGTGTGCCGTGCTGTCGCACATGTTACATGTGTGTTGTCACGAGGGGTGGTCACAACTTGGCACCTGTCCAGTCCAGACAATCAAACATGCTGTTCGCTCTGACCCAACCGGACCTCTCACATTCAGCGAGAGGGTAAAAAAGAAAGCCATCTGGAGAGGAGGGAACAAGACTTTGTGGAAAAAAAAAAAGGAAACATCTGTGGGATCCTAAAAAACCCCGCAGATCGGGTTGGAGTTTTTAACATAACTGTCCGTTATGTTTAATGTTAGAAACTACAAACCAGATGTTAGTGTAAGGCAGTGGTTCTCAGTTAATTTCTGCCATGGCCCCACTTGGGGACAGAAATGTCCTCTGATTACAACCAAGAATATAACTGAAAACCTGAGGACATGCACAGTGACTAGAGGTTGTTCATTACAGCAGTGTCACTTCCGTCCATATTTAATTGGAAGACGCCAGATCAATCTAGTTTGAGACTGGACAGGAATTTTCCTTTGAAAAACATTTCATCTCTAATTGAAGAGACTTCTCCAGTTCTGACGAAGGACCAGACAACCTTGACGAGGACCTCAAGGACTGAGAATCTGCTTAGATTTGTTACAAAAAACTTTGGGATGAATACTAGAAAAGTCTCTTGGATGGGAGGTCGAAAAGTTTTCTACAAAATATCCATGTCCAGTAGCCATGTCCAAACTCTTCAACCTTGACCATGATCTGGATGACTAAAGATCTTCATAGATAAAGAGATACAGCAGTGCAGTGCACCACACACGCTTTGGGATGGATATTGAAGCAATATCCTGGATCAGGAGGCAATTTTTTTTTCTAGAATTAAGTCTTGTCCAGTTGCCAAACAGAACTCGTCAACCTTGACCATTTTCTCAAGAAACCGTCCAAGAGGATACTTTAGTTCTAAAGAAGAGCTGGTCTATGATGATTAATAATAGTTATAGATATGTTACCACACACTTCGGGATGGACATTGAAGAAGACTCTTGGATGAAAATTCATGTCCACTTGTCAAACCGAACTCTTCAACATCGACCTGGGTGACAAAGGGTCTTCATAAATACATCGATAGTGCACTGTCCAAAAGTTTGGTTAGACAACTGGAAATTAATTTTCTCAAGAAAAAAGTGCATCTATTATCCAAGAGGACACTTCAGTTCTGAAGAAGAACTGATCTACCTAGAACTGAACCTACATGATTGAGAATCTTCATAGATGTGTTACCACACACTTTGGAATTGATATTGAAAAAACATCTTAAATGAGAGGCAACATTTTCTAGAGAAAGTCTTGTCCAGTTGCCAAGTAGAACTCGTCAACCTTGACCATGATCTGGATGACTGAGAATATTCGTAGATAAATAGTAGGGGTGTGACGATTCACACACATAACGATCCGATTCATACCTAGATTCACAGGCTACGATCCGATTCAGGAACGATTCATAAAAAAATATTTAACGATCAATCCAGTTCGATCCAATTCGGTTCAGCTCGATCTGATGCGGTTCAGTTTGATCTGATCCAAAATGATTAATTTGCACACCCCTAATAAATATATAGCGATCTTGGCAAAGAAATCTGCACTATCATTTTGCCTATCGTCCGAGACAATACTTCAGTTCTAACAAACTTGTCAACGTTGATTGAGAATCTTCATAGATATGTTATCACACAATTCAAGATGAACATTGGAGAAAAGATTATTCACGTCCAGTTGCCTGATGGGCATTTTTTTTTTTTGAATCTAAAAAAATCTATCTATCTATCTATCTATCTATCTATCTACCTATCTATCTACCTGTATTTGTGGTAAATCTTGTCCTGTCTTCCAAGGAATAAGTTCAGGGAACTGCCATAGTGGGGAAATAAAAAACTCTTTTTTTTACTTTTCACTCTTATCTCTTCTTTCATTTTCTAATGCGTGTCAGCCCCATTGAGAGTTGTTACTCAGATTTGTAACTTCCACACACAGGGACTAACACACACCAGGTATTTTTAATTCATCAGTTGAAAACTTGAACGCTTATTGAAAGGCTGACACCCTCTCTTTAGCTTTTCTTCATTCTCATTTCCCTCAATGTGGCGTATCTCACCTCTGTCTGCATTTATTAAACTATTATCAGGTCATATTTGCATGCAAAAGAGCCAAGGTGACATGGAGACAATACAGAGATTTGCGGGGGAATTAGAGACAATCACACACTCTTTGACATCCACCAATAACCTGTTTAACTGATCAGTTTCCTTTTGCGCCCTTCACTCCTTTTATTATATACAGTCATGGAAAAAATGATTAGACCACTCTTTCTTTAATTTCTTGTCCATTTAAAAGTCTGCTTCCAGATAATCTACATTAATCTGGACAAATATAATAACAACAAAAAAGGCTCATGATTAAGTTTAATTTCAGAGCTGATTTCTGGCCATTTTGCATGGTTTTATTGACAGTGAAAAAAAAAAAAAAATTGACAGTGACAAAAATACAGTGCTTTTAGTCATTGCATGTTTTTGTGTTCATTGTTTCCCCCAGGTGATAAACCTTTAGTGGAACAAGGCATTAAGATGAACAAGGAATTGAAGAAAACAGCAGAGTGGTCTAATATTTTTTTCCATGACTGTGTATATACAGTGTATATATATACACTGTATATATACTGTCTCTTATACACATCTAGATGTGTATAAGAGACAGGCATATATATATATATATATATATATATATATATATATATACATATATATTTTTTTAATTTTCTTCCAGATTACATCGCACTTCAACAACCCTAGCCCTCCCACTCTCTTGTCTCACCCCTACCTCCCACCGTATCCGTATCGTTCCCTTTAACAAGATTTTCCTTCAGCAGAGTAACAAGTTTTTGTGACTGGGATTGGAGAAAAAAAACAAAACATAACACAAACTCCTTGTGATTTTTATTGCTGAGCTTAATGCTTGAACGCTACAAAGAGAAATCAATTTGTACTGCCAATAATATCTTCACTGTTTATTCCGTGGCTTCATGTCCGATGTGTTCTTCCGTAAAATGAGTTTTGCTTCTTTTTAGAGTTAGATTATCTAACAAAGAGCGGCGTCCAGATAGCCTCAAAGACATCAGACTCTGGAATTAAATTTGTCTATTGGAGATGAGAACTGGGGGATTTACGGAGACTGAATAGATGGAAGAGATTTCTGTGCTGTTTTTTTTTTTTCTTTTTTCGGAGAGTTTGTTTTATGAACAAACACACCTGGTGTGCCAATACTTTGTTTGTATTTGAAGTGATCTAAGACTACATATTATCTGAATGTCTTATTAAATACAATTTATGTTGGCGAGCTTTGGGAAAAGGGCTATGTTTCTATAGGCATTAAATCATGATGGCACTTCAATTGCTACCAGTCAATGATGGTAAATCCTGTTCTACTTATTGGCAACAATAAAATACATGATATAATATATATATATTTTTTTTAAGTCAGTGAAAGGTGCTGATCTATAAAACCAGCCTCAGTTCTAAGATACATTTTCAGCTAGAATTGCTATTTATAGTAAACTATCCTTATTCTTTACGCTTCCACCTATGAAACCAAGTGTCGAGTGACTGAGTGAGTGGGTGAGTGTGCGTGACAAGTTCCATTGATACTTACAGAGCTGCACTAATTGGCAGTAATGGGTTTTGTGCTGTGATGAGGGGCTGCTAAAGGGTCTGGGGTTGCTCATGTTTGGCAGCACCACAAAAAATAGCTGCACGGAAAGCGTCTAATTAACACTGCCTGCTGACTTCAGCGATCACTTTTATTCGTTAACTTGGCGATCTTTCACAAAGGGCAACAGATGACGAATAAAAGTGCAACCAAAAACTTTACAAGACAACACTGACTGTATTCTGACGTATTCTCTGAGTGAACATGGGGTTGATGCACTTTCCGACCGGATTTTACAGTTAAAACCCAAAATTGTTTTTACCCGTACTGCAAGTATGAGTCACCTATCAGATTTGATAGCTTTCTGACAGTAAAGCTTACGTAAGTTAGAAACCAACATTTGGACTGTACTGTCACTATGTGTGGCTCAGATGTTCAAGTAATACTACAAACTATTCCGACGACACCATTTAGTTCAGGCGTGGGCAAACGTTTTCTTGTACCTGGTCACGATTGGTCCTAAAAGTCAAATAAAAAACTAAAATACAAAGAAAAACTTACAGCCTTATCTATATCATCTACAGCAGTGGTTCTCAACTGGTGGGTCCCAACCCAAAAGTAGGTCATGTTCTGAATGGGTCGCAAACTGCTGGTCAAAAATCAGCTATTATGCATGTGTTTTATTTTAGAAAATATTTTATTTTGAAAGAACAGTATGTTAAAAAAGAGACTTTTTAAAGTTTCGGGGTTTTTTTTTTTTTTTTGGAAAATTAATTTGTTTGAATTCTATGAGAGTTGCTCACAACTTAATGACCACAGGAAAATGATCTATGGTATTTCAGGGAAAACGTATAAAAAGTATATTCACATTGTAAACAAATAACATAATTTGGTAAAAAAAAAAAAAAAAAAAGTTTGGTGGATGAAATTATAAAGCTCCCCATCCAGCCCATAGGCCTTAGTAAGCCCATGCCTGATTACACAGTAGTGGCCTAGTGGTTAAGGAAGCTCAGGGTTCCAGGTTTGAATCCACCAGCATGGTCTGTCCCCACTCACAGAGGACACATTTGATTGTGTGCAGTGGTGGGGATCACAAGAAGTTTGCTTTCCTTAAACTGTCTCTATTGAATAGACAGACTAAAACTAAATCCATTCTACCTTATTATCGTTGAGCAGAGAAATGTAAAGTGTTTAAACAGAATCAGGCTGCCACTGTAGAATACTTTTCAGTGCTGACAGACTAAACATAACATATGCATGAGGACAGTGGTCTCTCAGGTGAAAGTTTGTTTTTTAATTCACTCAAGAGTTGCTGAACTTGGTGATGAGAGAGTGCTACAAAAGCAGTGACTTGCACTAATGTAAATTACGCCGACCCGCTCCGTGCAGCGGCTCCCTTCCATCACGAGCGTGGCAGATAACTCATGCCTTCTCATCCTGGAAATGTCCCATTAATTCCACACAAATGCATACAATCCATGAAGGCTCTTTTCCCCCCGCTAAGCATTATATTCATTACATTTAGTTTGGGAGTGGTCCCCTGCCCCCATCCCTGCCCAACTGATTGATTTGTGGATACAACCAACCGTGCTTTCTAATTCGACTTGAATAAGTGGGTGACAAATAGTGCAGCCAGAAATCAATGAGTGAAATTATGTACACGTGGAGGGGGGTAGAGGTTGAGAAGGAGAGAGAGAGAGTCCAAAGCCGATGACTGCGTACACTTACAAGTCCTACAGCCAATAAGCCATGCAAACACAATGCAAACACATTCACTATTTCAACAAATCCTCTGTTTAATCATGTGTTCTCTGCGTGAGGACAGCTCTAATAACATCACAACGCAATCAAATCCTGATGTGCATTATTGATGAATCGTGTACATCATTACCAGCTCCATATCCTTCATCTGACTGTAGCAGAAATCACACAAAGAGATGACTGTAATTAAAGTTGTATTAAGAGTATTGATTGAATACATGCAGGGAAATAGAAGTGTGGTTTTGTTCTTTGTTGTGGTTTTGGCTCAAGAACTTGTTGTTAAAGGTGTGTTTTTTGTTGCCATTTTATTTTATTTCAATGTATTTATATATATTTTAAATGCACACCTTTGTTGCATTAGTTGGTATCAAAATAAACTACATAAAGATATAATCTATTTAAAAAAAAATAAGAAAAATAATGATAAATAAAATGTGACTTTCTGCATAGTTAGCACAGCCAGGGACAAGGATTTTTACACAAATATAATATATAAAGATATATATTATATAAATATCTTTATATAATATATAAAAATAATAAACAGTATATATTTGCATGTACTTATATTGTATATGTGTATATTATATTATATATAATGGCTGATATCTAGACATTTTGCATGGTTTTCTTGAGAGTTCTTACATCAATAGCTTCTAGGTATTCCATGTTTTCCTGTTCATTGTTTTTTTCGGGCAATATACCTTTAGTGAAACCAGGCATCAAAATGAAATGGATATTGAACATATATATATATATTTTTTTTTTATTATTATTTATTTTTTTTTTTTTTCACAAATAGGGCATCGACACTGTTTTTTATTTTTATTATTTTATTATTATTTTTATACATCTATGTATAACTTGAGACTATTATCAATGCATTGTCCTTAACTACGTTAATTATTTTGAGCTGCTTGTGGATATAGCTAAAATTTTTAGTTGTTAACAATTGCACTTCTTGGAGTTGAAAGACCTTTTTTTTTGGAGGGACTTGATCAACTTCAGGTTGATCAAGTGAATGAGCAGTTATACTTCCTGGGACGAGATCTCAAGGAAGAATGGTAGGTAGCAGACAATTGATTCAAGGTGATTCAAGGATTCAACCACCCTCTATTCAAGGTGATGATGAACATAGATGGCTTCCTTCATCCCTCTGTTAAACAATCTGTCCTCCTTGTGCAAAATATGCCACTGTATCTTTGAAAGAGAGTCCACTTTCTTTACTATAGCGACAACACCAACATTAATAGAACCATGACAACAATCAGCGTATAAAAACATACCCCAAAAAGGTAATGTTTTTGCAACATTAGGCTAAATTATGTAAAAGAAAATACAAATTCGGTAAAGGTTGTGATTTAAACCAGGCTTCATTTCCGTTGGCTACAGTAAAGTCCAAACCCAGAGCCTCATCCAAGTAAAAACACTGCACCACAGACTAACTGCTGTCTCAGAGACTCTCCTGCCCCATGCTAATAGAGACAGAGACCCTTCTTAACTGGCATTAACCCTCAGCTTGGTAGATTGCTTTAAGAGTACACAAAGACACAGACACATTAAACAAACACTGGCCTCACAGACAAACACACACTTTGAAGACAGAGCACAGCTCTCAAAGAGCTGCAGCGGGAGAAAATGTTACAAGTTACAGGATAAAAAAAAATAAAAAAAAAGTTTCTCTGCGTGATAACTTTACCCCTGTGGTGAAATTTAACCATGATGCAGCAGAACACTGGCCTCAAAGGGAAATAAAAGTCCAGAATACTTCTTTAAACTCTGAAAAAAATATATATATTTACTATCATAGACTGAATATCGTCTACATTATACACACACATAATATATAAATTTTATACATTACACTTTACACATTATGGGGATTTGGGAAAGTGTACTGTACATTTCAAATTATGGTATAAACTAGGGCTGGCCAATAAAATCGTTCCACCAACACTATAGATATCAGCAACCTGTTTAATATCAGAAAGTATCGGTATCGGTTTCTCCACCGATATTAAAAATCAGATGCTGCAAAGCCGCCTGACACTGTGACCGGCAGGTAAATGATGTCATCAAACCAGGCTGATGCTGGAGGTTACAGTAAATGTCCCTGG
>JAFBJS010005908.1:0-60884 GCA_016785265.1 Paraplagusia blochii | reverse complement strand
CATTGTCGTGTGATGTCTTGAGCTGTTCGGAGCTGTTGTCTTTGTGGAGTCTGCTTACGGTGAAGTTTGGTTTGAGCTGAAGAAAACAAACTATTTATTATGAGTAGTACGTGTACTGGGTGGGTAAGTTAAGTCATTTTGTAATTAAGTTTTGTGACCACAAGAGAGAAGTCTCCCGGTGCAGCATTTTTGGGTCCTACTTTGTCTTCAACGACACCAAAACTTAACAATAATAATAAACTTAAGAATAATAATAATAATAATAACATATTTGAGTTGTGTTCTGAAGCAACTATCAAAATGAAATGTATGGTAGTTAAGTGTAACGCATTACATGTGCTTGGTTGTGTTTACTGACCCCAGTCTGTGGTCAATAATCTGTCAAAATGTTTAAGTACAACTATGATGAGATACAAAGGCCCACAGCTTGATGGATTTTAAGAAGATTACGTCAGTAGCCTCACAGAGTTAAACTGTACTGGCAGGTACAAAAGTACCTCAAAATACCACCCGTTATAAGACATGGCTGCAAAGTGGTTTTCAATCTCAAGGCTGGAATCATCACTGAACAGCTGAATTAGAGCAACAAGACCGACTCTGATACTCACAGAACTAAACGTGATTGACAGATAAACCGTCCGACTGTTAAACTCTGAACATAAAGAATTTGAGGGATTGGTTGAGGATGAGTGAATTGAAAATGTCAGTCTGTTGTTTTGTATTCTATTTTTTAAAACTCAGTTACAGTATCAACTAAGAGTCTGGTGTGCCTTATGGTCCAAAACATGTTAATAGAGAAAACAGAAAAGATAAATGAACAAAACCTCTGCATCAATATGGAACAGAAGCAATTCATCCAAGACTACAGTCCATGGTTACTGTAAGCAGTGGTCTGTGATAGAACAGGCAGAATAAGTGACTTCACCAAAGTGTCTAGAATTTTTCAAAAGAATTTTCAAACATTTGAGCTTTTTGAGATGATGTATAAATGTCCCTCACCTCTTGTATTTTTCTGCAGACTACCTTTGTTTGCCTTAAAAGAAACAATATTTCTGTTTATTGCATCTTTTAAAAAGATTATGAGTTGGAGCTTCTTTTTATATATATATATATATATATATATCTTTTAACAGGGGCAAATCAAGTGTTCATTCACCTATGGACATGTCCCTGTCTCTCGTGGAGCCAAATAAGTCATTCACACTGGTTGGAGCCACTGATTTATGAGCTGAAATGTGATTTAACAGAACTCTTCAACCTTGACTAAAAATGAACATATATAAAATTAACTTTGGGTCATGTCCATAAGACAAAATCCTGGACACAAGCCACCTTAACATGGCCCCAGAGAGAGGAACAGGAGCTCTGTCACCCCAACCTCAACAGGAATCAGCTGAGGTAGCTTTAGCATTTACATCATGTGCCCCAAACATATGATGTACATGGGAGGAGACCCAGAGGAAAGACCCAAGACAAGATGAATTGATGGCTGGATAAAGTGGACAAGTGGACAGTGATGACTTGAGTGGATCTTTTAATCCATAAAATGTAGGTGTAGGTCCATTGTGACAAGTACTGGAACTGTGGGGCTGAACTGTTAGAATTTCATGTACTTCAGGTTTTACAATCTTAGCAGTGCTTTATTATTTAGAAAGGAATCAACAAACCGAGTTCAATGCTGACTTTCAATAACTGATTTTATTTTTGATGAGATGTGTTATTGAACAACATAAGAGAAAACTGAGTTGTACCTTTATTTTCAAAGCTCTGGGTAACAGTTTTTCATGTTTTGTTCATGACAAAACATGTTTTTATTCTTTTCAGAAGGGATGTTCTGCAGCGTCATTCTGTCAAAAATGTAAACACTACTCGATCTGATTCACTGTCTGAACCAGTTGTTTTCATATTTGATAATGATGTAATTACAGAGGACTAGTATTTGAAAACATTTCATTCATTTTCATATTGTCACTATTGCTGATACCAATTCAAAATTAATTTCACACACAAATACAACCTCTGTGTTCCAATGAGACTAAAAAATTTTTATTTACCTCCAAATCTAACACTTTCTGCCTGAAAAATACTGTGGTTTGGGTCACTTGTAACATTTTTTCCTGAAAGAATATCAGTTTTAACATGAAAAAAATAAAAACTTGAGAAAATGAGAATGCAATGTACCGTTGCCGTTTAAAAAGAAACGTATGCTTTAAATTGTTCTAGTTGTCGTGCTTATCGTTGACAAAGTCTCCTCCAAAGTGAATCATCTGTTTCAGTGCTGTCAGTATCAGATGATTGGTTTGGTCGTTGAGTTCCACTTCACTCTCGTAGTTCTTCACCAGAAAAATGCAGTTTGATTGAACACCCAGTTTTTTGTGAACTTCATCGACCTAGGTTAGAAATATTAGTTCTTTAGTGAAAGGAGATCACAGTGGAGTTATAATGACTTCCTTTTGGAAAACTACCTGTGCCTTCAAGTTTTTGCTCCTGTGGACATTTTCAATTATGTTTCCTACTGCAGGACAATGATCAACTTTTGTGATAATAGCAATCATGGGAATTCCTGAAAACAAATAAAGAGTATACAAATAGTATACAAAGCAGCTCTTTTACCTTATAGAATAGTACTTACATAATGAAAGAATAATGAAGGAATGCATGTTGCTCAGAAAGTAAAGTTTTGCAAAAAAAAAAAAAAAGTGAAACTGTAGTTGTTTGGATTACAACTGAAGCATACTGCTCAAAAAATTGTTGGCAAAATCAAGAGTTAATGGAACTACCAACAGTTGAGCTGCAGGAGTGAGTATATTTAGTTTTCCACAGGTTACTTCAATACCACTGAACTGTTAGTGTAGTATTTGGCTGACAATGCTGATTCAAAGTCATTTCAAAACCTGGTTCTGAACTGAAGATGATCAGAGTAGGAGTACGGCTCCATCATTCATTGTTTTGATGTCAGCATTTACCCATTTCTCCTGCTGCTAGTTTGACTTCCCTCATTTTCACCCACTCGTTCTCCATGATGTCTATTTTGTTGGCAGGAAGCACAAAAACCAAGACATGAACTTTATCCTGCAGAGTGGGATTATGTCTGTAGCTGTTAGTCTCCCTCACACTTCTTTCCGTCTTGAACTAGAAGGGATTCAAAACCAAACAAGTGTAAGGATGACCTGTTGTAATCTAAAAACTACATATATAATAATAAGTGAGTGAAAAACATCACTTGAATGTTATTTAGGGCAGAAAAATTTAAACAGCACAATTTTTCTTAAAATCGTCTGAAACTACTTTTTTTCTTGTTTTTACCTCATAGTTCTCTTCCACATGTCCTCCCATGGCAAGTTTAATGTCTTCCACAAGGACCCCTTTGCCCGTGTCCCTATCTGAACCCATGGTGTCATTAAAAACACAGGAGTAGAATCTTCTTTGACCTTTATGGAATCTGTATGTTTTGTACTAAAAAGAAAAAATAGTGTTTTCATCAGTTTATTTCTCTGAATTTCATGAAAAAAAAATGAAAAAGATAGGAAGGCACCAGATTTAAAGGGTTTGGTCTGTTTACACCAGAAGTATTACTTTTACTTTCACTTCGCAGAATCAGTCTTCTTTTAAGTGATATGACAACAGCAACTACAACGACAACAAAAATAATATAACCATTTTTGCTCAACCCTTTTCATTTCTGTACTACTGTTTACCTTTTTGGTGTAACTTTTTGAAGACATTCCGTCTTCAGGGGCTCTAGCACAAATGCGTCCTTGTAAAACACTGTCAACAGAGTTGATGAAGCTGGACTTTCCAGCACCGTTTAGTCCATGAAGGAGAATTCTGATATGTTCAACATCACTGTATTCAGTTCTATAGCCTCGCACAAATTCTAGAAGCTCCTCACTGTCGCTGAAAAAAATATGTCATACACATACAAATATATGTAAATATTAGGGGCATGAAGATTAATAGTTTTGGATCGGTTAACGATCTGTGACCTACATGATCTGAGCGTTCCGGTCCAAAAAGCCCTGATCGCTTAAAATGCAGTTTAACGTTCCGATGGTTCGGATGGTTTTACTGCTGACGTTTAGACATAAACGCGACATTGACCGCTTCCTCCCACTTCCTCCTTAATCTTCATACCCCCAATAATCATACGTTTATGAAATGGCATTTTTCCCTTTTAAATAAACTGAACTAAAACTAAAGACTGGCCGCCCTATAGTGTTGCTGAAAGAGGCGTTTCAAATTTTTATTGAATCGAACTGAACAGAATTGAATCAAACTGGATCGATCCAGTTCAATCCGATTCGGTTCAGTTCGATTAGTTTTTTGAATGTTGAATAAATATTTGCAACTCCGCTTTCAACATCACTATACAGCTGCCAGTCTTTTTTAGTTTTAGTTTAGTTTATTTAAAAGGGGAAAATGCAATTTCATAAACACATGGTTAAATAAGGAAGAATCAGCCAAAGGCTAGTTTTCATCTGTAGTCCCATGGCCATGATGTAAAACGGCAAGAAGCACACAATACATATACAATAGAAAATACAATTAGGATTTTTTTTTCAGCTTCATCTGGTATCTCCTTTTGAATTGCATGAACAATTGCAAGATTTAACTTGATTTTTTTACACAATTTGTCAATATGGCCTTTAAAGAAGAGCTGTGAATATAATATTAACCCAAGATATTTATACTGATTGACAATTTGTATTTCATAGCAGCCAATGTTGCATCTATGTCTAACGTCAATTTGTGGGCGGGGCCATGGAGCAGGAAACCAATCCACAGACGGAAATCCGAACCATCGGACTGTTTTACTGCATTTTCGATCGATTGGGGCTTTATGGACCGGTACACTTGGATCGTGTAGTTCACAGAACGATAACCAAGTATATATATATATATATATATATATATATACAATGGAAAAAAATATTAGTCCACTCTTTCTTTAATTTCCTGTCCATTTAAAAGTCTGCTTCCACTTAATCTACATTAATCTGGACAAATATAATAACAACAAAAAAGGCTCATAATTAAGTTTAATTTCAGAGCTGTTTCTGGCCATTTTGCATGGTTTTATTGACAGTGACAAAAATCATTTCCGTTCCTACATCACTAGCAATAACATTGTACTGACAAATACAGTGTTTTAAGTCATTGCACAAACTTCAGCTGTTGTCGCTGGAACTCAGACTAACCTTGGTAGTGTCCTCCATGGTTCTTCTAAGAGTGGACTAGGCTTCCTAGAAAACACTAGACAGTAGACAGGGGCATCAAATCTGACTACAAAAAACTCAAATAACTTTATTTGTAAGATCAATGTGTTTGAATAGAACAGGGCAGGACTTACTGTTTCCCATTTCTGTGAAGGAGAAATTCAAAATATAAAAATGAGTATTCAGAACATTAAGGATGTAAATGTTCCACTCATGATGTAAAACATTGCTCCCTGGGCTAATTTTCTATGTTGGATTTTTTTTAGAACAGCTTTAGAAAAGCGTTTTACTGTAAATTTAATTAAAGTTATCAAATCAAAAACTTCACACAGAGAAACAGACTACAATTAACAATCTCTTAGACGTTTAATTCTGTGTGCTGAATGAAAAGAGACCGACCTGACTGAAGACGGCGCCTTTGCTTCTTTTGCACAAAATGTCTGCGTGTGTTAGCCGGGCTGTGTGTTTTCCTGTAGAATCGCCGTGAGGCTTGGTCTAAGCAATGGCAAAGTGAAAGTGAAAGTTATTGATTAAAAAATAAGTGGGACATGTTGCCCAACTGGGACCGTGATTCCTACACCGTTCCCTTTTCCCTGGCTGGTCAACTTTGACGCGTCACTTCCTTTTTTATGCATTAGTGTCAACTCCCAAGTAAGGAAGACGCCACGGTTCAACCGCTGGTTCCTTTCCACCGTACGACACCTTCGAAAATACCGGCAGAAATACGTCATATGAACTTGTACGTGGTGTTTATGGACAGATAATATCCATTCATTTAGCGAAATAATCCTCTTTCTCTCCTGTTACTGATCCGTTGTGTTGTGTTAGATGACATGGTTGTGTTGCCTTCTTTTGTTTATCTTATGATTAATAAACGGCGACACTTTACTTTGGGTAGACGGACAGTTTGTTACAGTTTTTTTGGAAAACGTTCCACCTCTCAAGCCCCTCAAGAGGCTTCTTCAGTTCTAACTGTTAGTGGGGAGTAACAGAAATTCTATCCTGTGAGTAAGGAGGAAGGGGTGTTTCAAGTCCCTCCTGTTGGGTGGACATGGGGATACCTGTGAAGTGTGATACCAGTCGTTGTGTGGGCACTGATGGGTCGTTACCGTCATTGTTGGAGTGGTTTTGGTCACACGGCTCGTTGATATGCAAAACTGGTTGATGAGAGTGGAATCTTTTGGGTATTGTTCCCAAAAGGGCTTTGTAGGTGGGTGAGAGGTTATGTCTCAAACCACCACCTCTGTTGAGGGACGGTTTTTCCAGGTTGACAAAAATGGCTTCTTTAACACTTCTCTCAAACCATCTGTCTTCTCTGGTTAAGGTCTGAACATATTGGTCCTTAAAAGAGTGGTTGGCCTTTAAGTCTAAGTGAATGGCTGAGTCCTGACCTGAGGTGTTGGCCCTTCTATGTTGAGCCATGCGTCTGTGTAATGGCTGCTTGGTTTCCCCAATGTAGAGGTCCGAACACTTCTCGCTGCACTGAATGGCATAAACCACGTTGTCCAGCTTGTGTCTTGGGATCTTGTCCTTGGGATGAACCAGTTTATGTCTTAGGGTGTTGCCGGGTTTGAAATGCATACGGATCTGATATTGGTTAAAAATTCGCCTGAGTTTCTCAGAGACCCCAGCGACATAAGGAATTACGACATTACCCTTCCTGTTGTCCTCCCTCTCTGTAGGCCTTTTCTTAGTGGTTTTAAGGAAGGCCCATTTGGGATAACCGCAGTTCTTAAGGGATATCTTAATGTGTGCTTGTTTCCTCATCTTACCTCTATTTGTGGTGGGGATGGTGTCTGCCCGTGACTGGAGAGTTCGGATGACCCCCAGTTTGTGTTCAAGTGGGTGGTGAGAGTCAAAACGGAGGTACTGGTCAGTGTGGGTTAGTCTCCTGTAAACCTCTATGTTGAGACATCTGTCTTCCCTGATGTGGACTCCACAGTCCAACAAAGCAAGGCTGTTGCTTTTTTGGACTGTGGACTGTTGGACTGTTTTGGACTAGTCAATGTGATTATGAGTATGACGACCAACCACTGTCCTTTATTGCAGTTTTCTATTCTTGACTTCATAGTCATGCCATTCAGACACATTACAGACACTCAGGCATTTGCTCCGTGCTGAAAAAAATAAATAAAGGTAATATTACTGAACCTCCTGCCTGCTCTTCCCCCCTTTGCTGTAAAGGTGGGAAGGGGGACGAGCGCTTGTTTCAGAAGTATTCACGCTCCACGACTGCGTGTATCGTGAAATCGCCCTCCCACCGGACGATTTCACATCCTCGCTTCACAACTGCAGGTGTATGGAACTTGTCCTGAACCACTGTGCACAATAATACACTTACATTAAATACAAACATTTAACAAATACAATTACGCTCGGTGTGGCTTGGGCAAATAATTGTATTTTTTGCAGCATAAGGACAAAAAGAGACGAAATGTGACGCATGTGACTCTGGAGTCGACACTCCGGAGCTGCGAGTTGCCGACCCCTGTTTTGAGAGATAAAAATATTAAAAACGTTTTTATATTATGTAACAAGTTTTTAAACAGTAAACAGTGAGGTGAGGTTACAAGGAGCAGATGTGGAGAAGGTGGAGGAGTTTAGATACTGAGGATCAACTGTTCAGAGCAGTGGAGACTGTGGAAGAGAGGAGAAGAATAGAGTGGAGTCAGGATGGAACAACTGGAGAAAAGAGTCAGGAGTGATCTGTGATAGAAGAGAGTCAGCTGAGGTGAAGGGAAAGTTTACAGGACAGTGGTGAGACCAGCCATGATGGATGGATTAGAGACACTAGGAATAGGTAGAAGACAGGAGACAGAACTGGAGGTGGAGGAGTTAGAGGACAAGGATGGACATGATCAGGAATGAGGTGATCAGAGGGACAACACAGACAATAAGGTTTGGAGGACAAGCTAGAGAAGCCAGATTGAGATGGTTTGGACATGTTCAGGGGAGGGACAGTGGATACATGAGTAGAAGAATGATTCTAGAGATGGAGCTACCAGGTAGGAGGCAAAGAGGAGATTGAAGAATGCAGTGAGGGAGGACATGGAGGTAGTTGGTGTCAGAGTTGAGGATACAGAGGACAGGAGTTGGGTCAGAGCAGTCGGATGTGTGTATGAATGTAGGTGTAACTGTGAGTGTTTGAGTGAAGCGTTTGTAGCAATTTTTCCTTGAGCGCACAAGATAATCATGAGAGAAGTAAAACCACTTCATAAAGCAACAGCACAGCATAAATCAATGATTATGAAATTCTCCCAGCAGAATCAGAATAGTTTCAGAATAGGTACCAATATCCCTATACCTGTCCTGGTATGAGGTTCAGAAAAACTGTGGATTGGTTCATCCCTGAATGTATCTAGCGTTGTAATCGTATTTTAACATATTTTATTGCATTCCAAAATTAGATACTTCGAGAGCAACTGGACCCGTTGCTCTCAAAGTAACTAATTTTGGATTGAATTACCTGGATGACTGAGAATCTACACAGAATAATAACGCATTGCAATTTTGAAATAAATAAGAAAACTATAAACATATGCTTTGAATTGTTTTTGTTTTTACAGCGAGTTGTCTCGTGTGTCTCCTCCTTCAAAGTGAATCATCTGTTTCAGTGCTGTCAGTATTAGGTGACTGGTGCAGTCGTGTGTGAGTTTCTGTACTTTGTAGTAGTTCTTCACCTGAAAAGCAGTTTGGATGAATAGTGAACTCGGTCAACCTATATTAGAAATATTAGTTCTTTATTTCAAGTGGATCAAAGGGGAGAACAATTTTTATTTTTTTAAGTTTCCTGTTTCTTTAAGATCTTGCTCTTATGGACATTGTCAGTATTGTCTCCCACTTAAGGACTTTGGTGATAAGAGCACTAAAAAAAAGAGAAGTCAAAGTCCATTATGGCTTTTCTTTTCTAACGGTGATTTTCATATTCAGACTGTATGCTGTACACACACAAGGGCTGAGGCCACACATTCACTCCAATCATTTAATTAAAATTGGAAAATAACTGGATTCATATATTAATATATTATATTAATAACAAAAATCATAGTCAGAATCTTCCAGAATTATAAAAATATTGAGTCAGATAATGAACCATAGATGGTTGAGCAGCTTTAGTGTTTGTAGGAAGTACATGCATACATGTGTACTATTATTATTTGTTGACAGGTTACTTCAATACTATTAACTCTTAGTTGATTATTTGGCTGACAATGCTGATTGAATTACATTTGAAAACCTGATTCTGAACGGAGGATGATCAAAGTAGGAGTGCAGCTCCATCATTCATTGTTGTTGTGATGTCACTTTTACCAACTTGTCCTGTTGCTAGTTTGACTTCCCTCATTTTCCTCCACCTGACCTCCCAGATGTCTATTTTGTTGTCACAAAAACCAAGACATGAATCTTATCCTGCAGTGTGGGATTGTGTCTGTAGCCTTTAGTCTCCCTCACACTTCTGTCCGTCTTGAACTAGAAGGGATTCAAATCCAAACAAGTGCTAGGATGACCTGCTGTAATGTAAAAATAACATATATAATAATGAGTGAGTGAATAACATCACATGTTGTTTTTGGCTAGAAAATGAAAATAACACAATTGTTCCTGAAATAATCTCTAAAAAGCTGTTTTTCACTTCTCAGATCCCAACCTTATTTAAATATTTTTTATTTATATCAAATATTGAAAACGTTTTTTAAATGAATGTTTTTGCCTAAAGGTTTTCTTCCACATGTCCTCAAATGATGTGTACATATTATTTTTCACTTTTTAAAAGAGAAAAATCCCAACCTTGCTTTATATAAAAACTGTCACCTTTGTCCATGTCTTTCTCCAAACCCACGGTGTCATTAAAAACAGAGACTTAGATTTTCTTTAACCATCAGCTATTGTGACATGTATGTTTTTATGTGCTGTAATTAAATAAATTAGATAATCTCTTTTGACCTTAGATCAAAATACATCAAAATGAAAGTGAAGGTATGGACAAAGCAAGATGACCACCCTGATATCAGAGAGCACTGATTTAATCTGGTGGTGTGTCTGTGTGACACTCAAAAATATAAAGTCACATTTTATGTCATTTGAAAATTTTATTTTGAAAATATCACATAAATGAAAATGAAATGAAAGAAGGTGTCCATTTTGTGTGTTCACTAGAAGTTATACCTGATAGAAAAGGAATAGCACCTCATATCGACCATAATGCTGGGTTTTTAATTGCCTGAAATTCAGGAGGAACACCATCTGGAACTCCGACACTCCCACCCTTTACATCCCTTTTACCTATAGATTGGCCTTTAGCTGTAGTGATGACTGTGGTTCTTTCTGCCAACATAACTACTGCACATTCCTCATTGTCCCCGGGTTTGGTTCTCAACGTTGCTTTCGGACCACATGCAAAGAAGACGTCTGGTGTCCAGTCCAGCTTACCCAGGATTTCATTCAGCCATCTGCCTCTACCCATTTCATCTGTTGTTCCTATCCATTTTACACATTTCTCGCGGTAGCTGCGGGGTAATACATTACCAGCAGAACCCACTCTGATACAAAAGAGCTTGGCAGTTTTCGGGCACTTCTGAACTGGGGGCTCCAGTTGCAGCTCCTGATGTGTACTCGAGGGTTTAGGGCATTGTGTATTCCACACCTGGTTCATGTACTGAAAGTTCCTGTTTATCATAGATAGAAAGATGCAGTCAATCAAGCAAATATGTTGAGAATGAACCTTCTATTTCTCGAGTGCCTTGAGGAAAAGTGACACATTTACAATAGACAGTTCCTGGTAACTGAAGAATTTTCCAAGTACAATTCAAAGTAATTTCCTTGTTATAATATCGAGGACCTGGTATTGTCTCAATACTAGAACAACATATAGTTGCTGTTCCCATGTTTGGTACATGTGTAGCAATTGTTTTCCTTGTGGTCCCCTCACATGGTTGTAATTCTATTGACAGATGTGTAATTTTTCCCTCATTGTGTTTACAATAACATAAAAAATCGTCATGTTTTTGTGAGAAATTGATCTGGACATCTTGAGTCGTTCGTTTGTCCTTGTGTTACAGAGCTGTTGCTTCCAAATGTGTCGAGGTTCCCATACACCATATGAAGAGGAAAAGCAAAACAAAAGAAAAAGAAAGTCCCCAGCATTTGATTGTACACTGCAACCACGTAGGAGTCATTTTAGCAGAATTTCCAAGTTGTCTTTCAGACATTATTTGTTTAAATTTAGACTATTATCAGATTTTGTTTGGTCTTCTTTTTCTGATTCTTCAAATGAGATGATCTTTTTACAATGTGTTAAATGGATCCAAGTGGATCTTTCTGCTATTTTGACTGCTGTGGGTGTGGTGAGCAACATCTGGTAAGGTCCTTCTCACTTGGGTAAATGCCAATGCTTTTTCTTGATGCTTCTGCCCACGACCCAATCACCAGGCTCTACCAGTTGAATTTCCTGCTAGTCCAGTAGTACGTAACATTAATATACATCTTAACCAGGTCTTAACATTGCATCTACTATGAATAGACAATATTTTTCCCTTCTCTCTTGTTCAATTCAATAAAATCCATGTTAATGATGTGAAATGGATATTGTAATTTGGAAAACTTTCCTCTACTTGGTCTCAGATTTCCCTGCAGATTATGTCTTTACAAGTGTCATTTAAAAAAATGTGTTGCAGTAACATTACTTTTCTTAATCTTAGTTACCTTTTCTGCATGAAGAGCATGATTAATATATATTCATCCAAAGTACACAATCTATACACTAGTATTAGTAGTTAGGAGTAGTTTTTTGTGAGTTTAGTTGGCCATTAAATCCGTGTTCAGTTATCCATTTGTCTATCTATTTGACTTTATTTGGGTGTTGTTTTTTCAACAAATTTCCAATCATTACATTTCAGTTTATCTCTTGGCCTCAACTTACTGCTCATTTTGCCAATTTTTGATGTTAATTTCAATCCAGTCTTTTATGCACCTAGAGTGTCCTATAGACTGGAATAGACTGTGGTATCTCTCACTTCAACTCTTTCGAGTGGAGAGTCTTGCCTAATGCATCCACAAGGGCCTTATCACTTTCAGTCCCACTGTTTTGGTATGATTATCAATACCTAGTAGTATTAATAATCCTTTTACTCCCACATTCACAATCACAATGGTTTGTCGTGAACTCAAGAAAGAATTTTTTTATATATATATATATATATTTTCTTTTAACACGTGTTCTTTATCTTTTCCTTTCTTTACTTGTCATTGACTAGTATTCACAGGGTTTTAAGTCTTAAAGGGCTTCAAGGACCTTCTTGTTCTCCACCTTCATATACTTATTTATAGACAGGGGACTCCGCCATCCCACGGAAGTTTAACTGTCTCAGTACAGAGGATTTCCGTTCATCCTACGGAGTTTAACTGTCTTTCCCTCTTTTTTTTTTTTCTTTAAGTCACAACAACCATTTCACATTCATCCATTTAATTAAAACCTACTCACCACCAACTTGTCCTGTTGTCTTTCTCTGGATTTCCGTCAACTGAAGGGGACCCAAAAGTCCAGTACCGTAAAAGGGTCTTCTGCTGTGGCCACAGTCTTTCACTGAAGTTCAGTCCACCTGCTGGATCCTTCGGGTATGTTGGAATCCGGCTCGAAAAACCAATAAAATGTCAGGTTCAAACAACCTAAAACATGCACAAGTTCATTAAAAAATTAGGCAAAGACAACTGTTCAAATTTAGCTCATGAGAAAACATGAGATTTCTCATGGGGAGAACGAGAGATGGCACAACCTGCTCGATCCCTGGGTCGTTCTCCTCTGAGAAACTGAGAAACACTTCTCAGTTTCTCTTTTATTGAAGACAGGAGGTCCCTAAGTCAATCACGTTGCAAATCTAAAGGGTAGGGAAATCACGTATTTGCAACGTGACATAATGCTCAAAAACGATCTTTATATTAATGTTTAATGTTAAATGTTATGCAGCCTCTATTAGTGTAAGACAAGTTCATCATGGTCAGCACAGGACATCAACCTATGTTTTCTCGGAAAGCGAAGACACAGTTAACAGCAAAACCAAGGCAAAGTCAAACAGCAAATACTGATGTTTACTTATGCTGGTAAAACTCCATATTCAGGTCCTGTGCTGTCTGAAATGAAGTGAAAAAGCAAAGGTGAAAGCAGGTACCTGCAGCACACAGTTATAATGAATCAAACAACAATATAACAAATATGGGATAACTATTATAATTATTCCAACAGAAGGCAATATAATCAAAAGGTGAATGCTTCTTTTGGTAATAGAAGAGCCTTTTCTTAAATGTTACCAGCAGAGGGCCGTGTGGCTCGTTGCTTCTTCCCATCGATTCTCGGGTTACTAGTGTAACAGTGGTTCTATGACTAAGTGGAAGACCACCAGGAGACGTCATAAGTCACAATGTGACAACATATTTTTGCGATTCTCGACAACGTGCTGATGCGTCGACATTCCACTAGTGCTTACTTTCAGCACCGTCCGTGGCAGTCTCGAGCGAGGGAAATAGAACTTCTTCATACTGCTGAGCAAAGCATATTTACGGAAGCGTATTGCTGCCACACTTAGAAAAAAAAATTGGCTCAGTATCACGTTATAACGTGATAAGTTTTACGTTATTTCGTGATAGTATCACGTTATAACGTGATAGCGAATGTTCAACTCAAATCCTCCTCCACGGATATGGCTTGTTTACAGGGTTCAGTTAAATTGTTTTGTAACGTCCAGTCGGACGTGTAATGTTTGTCGAGGCATTAATTAACAATCCCGCATTTATTGCAAAGATTTAATTACAAAGTTTGGTCTCTGTCACCTGTCACCACGCCAATACACAGAACACATGGACCTGCTGCACTCTCACTCAGGCTCTGGCTGCTGCGTTCATCCAGATGCACAGACTATGGGAAATCATAGAGCTCTACGAACAATGAACATAATATTAATTTAGAACGCTGCAGTATTTTGATGCTTCGCGGTGAGATTTTACAATAACTAAGCTCATTGTTTGAGATTTTTGTCAGTGTGCGGACAGAATTTCAAACACATGGCATTCTACCGAATGTGTTGTTATGTGTCATCTTAATAAACCACATTACCCAAAATGCATTGCACGTGTTAGGTTTACTAGTAGTGACCATGTACTCTTGTATTCTAGTCGGAGTTCCAGTTAAATGTCTGCACAAACTCCCGCTGATCGTGTGTGTGTCTATTCTAACTATTCGACAGGACATAACACCAAGGAAGAACGGATCTGACTCTCTCATGCTATCACGAAATAACGTAAAACTTATCACCTTATAACGTGATACGTATCGCGTTATAACGTGAAACTCATCACGTTATAACGTGATAGTATAATCACGTATAGTATATAGTATAATTGATACTGAGCCAATTTTTTTTTCTAAGTGTGGCAGCAATACGCTTCCGTACCCATTAGAGATTTGTCAATGTCAAATGATAAATGCTGACAAATATGCAACAAGGCTGAAACTTTGGACTAGACTTATTTAATGAGGTCACCCACTGAGGTGTAAGGATTAATAATAGGTGCAAAATTTAGGGTTTTACTTAAACATTAATATTTTTAAAATGGCAGCCCTTTAACAAGATTTACATCTGGTTTTATGTAAACAATCTGTCTAATTTTCACTGTGGTGCAACTGAACATAAAATTTCATATCATTGCCAAATGGCAGTAGTTATAATCCACGAAGACGAAGTTTCTCGTTCCGCTTATCCTTTACAAACAAAACACTGCTCTAAGTTCAAAGCTGACTTAAATTTTTTATTATTTTTTTTTAGCTTACAGTATATGGGAAAATTACAACTTGTAGAAAAGATTGTTTTCTTAAATGCTTCAAATTCTTTGACCTAGTTGTCTCTTTCGTCTTCTTGCATGTCGTTGATAAAGTCTCCTCCAAAGTGAATCATCTGTTTCAGTGCTGTCAGTATCAGATGGTTGGTGCGGTCGTTGAGTTCTATTTCACTCTGGTAGTTCTTCACCAGAAAAATGCAGTTTTCTTGAACACCCAGCCTGTTGTGAACTTGGTCGACCTAGATAAGAAATATTGGTTCTTCAGTGAAGGGAGATCACAGTGGAGTAACACTGTTTTCCATTTGAAAACTACCTGGTTCTTCAAGTTCTTGCTCAAGTGGACATTTTCAATCTTCTTTCCTACTGCAGGACATTGATCAATTTTGGTGATAATAGCAATCTTGGGAATTCCTGACCATAAATGATGAAATCAAAGTTTACTGTGAGAATTTAGTAAACACAGAAGCTCTTATACCATGCAAAGTATAGTAGTACTTTTAAATAATGTTTACTAATCTATAATGTATGAAAGCACGTTGATCATTTAGAAATTACCAATCATTTCTAAATCTGGAAGATAACTGTTGCCAACATAGAAATGTGTTTACTTTAGAGTAGGGATGGCCGATACATCAGTCCGCCAATAAATATCGTGCCGATATCAGCATCATTTTTAATATGGGTTAATATCAGCATCGGGAATGAAGTGTTTGGCAAATATCGGTATCCATACTTTAGAGTTTTCAAAATGACAGATGCCAGAATCTTCCAGAATTCTAGAACTAACATAATCACTAATAGTCGTCTACTGGTAACTTCAATACCACTAAACAGTTAGTTGAGTATTTGGCTGACAATGGTGATTGAATTACATTTGAAAACCTGGTTCTGAACTGAAGATGACCAGAGTAGGAGTACGGCTCCATCATTCATCATTGTTGTGATGTCAGTATTTACCCATTTCTCCTGCTGCTAGTTTGACTTCCCTCATTTTCCTCCACTGAGCATCATCCATGATGTCTATTTTGTTAGAAGGAACAACAAAAACCAAGACATGAACTTTATCCTGCAGTGTGGGGTTTTTTCTGTAGCCATCAGTCTCCCTCACACTTTTGTTGGTCTTGAACTAGAAGTGACCAAAAACAAACAAACAAAAACAAATGTCAAGAAAACCTTCTGTAATGTAAAAAAACAGAACAAAAAGTGTAATTGAATGAAGTCACATGAACATGTTATTTTTGGCTTGCAAATAACACAATTGTTATTGAAATGATCTCTAACTAGTCTTTTTTTTCACTTCTAAGAAAAAAAACCTTCAAAATAAAATGATACAAACTTTTTAAAATGAATGTTTTTACCTCATAGTTTTCCTCCACATGTCCCTCCATTGCAAGTTTGATGTCTTCCACAAGGATCCCTTTGTCCAAGTCTCTCTCTGAACCCATGGTGTCATTAAAAACAAAGGGGTAGAATTTTTTTCGACCTTTAGATAATTTGTAAGTCTTGTACTGAAATAAGAAAACACAGATGTTGTCATCAGTTTACTTTTTCTCTCAATGTCTCACTAATGGAAAGAGCTGAACAGGAAGGAAGGCTACAGATTTAAAGGGTGTGGCATGTTTACAGTGGAAGTATTACTTTTGCTTTTGCTTTCACTTTGCAGAATCACTCTATCGTCTTATTTTTTTCACTCCTAAATGACATTACAACAACAATGCTCAACCCTTTCCATTTACTGTACTACTGTTTACCTTTGTGCTGCAACTCTTTGAAGCCATTATATCTTCAGGGGCTCTAGCACAAATGCATTTTCGTAAGACACTGTCAACAGAGTTGATGAAGCTGGACTTCCCAGCACCGATTGGTCCATGAAGGAGAATTCTGATATGTTCAACATCCTTGCATTCAGTTTTATAGACTTGCACAAATTCCAGAAGCTCCTCACTGTCACTGAAAAAAAGATGTCATACACATACAACTATAAATGTATCTATAGGTGGAGATTGTCTGTGTTTGTGCACATTCATTTTGTTGGTCTGTGGCAGCTGCACTAAAACATTTAAAATTAAAGTAGTAGATTGATTTTGTTGTCTGTATATGTGTTATTGTAATTGTGTGTAAAGAAAAATGAAAAAAAGCCTCCGTTAAAGAATAGTTATGTGTTTACTTACTTGAACGCGGAAAATGAGAACTTTAAATCTTTAATTCGGTTTCTGAATTTAAATTGTTTACCTCCCCTAATGCAAACGTCAGATTCTGCCCATGAATATATCAATACATGTACAAATGTATGTATATATATATATATATATATATATATACATACATATATATACACACATACATATATACATATAAATATACACATATACATACATATACATTTATATCTATAGCTATATATATATATACACACACACACATATATATATATACATATACATATATATACATATACACACATATACATACATATGACATAACAAGCCCCTCTTCTGTGGAATCAGCTTCCGCTTCATGTCAGGAATTCTGATTCGGTCTCTACCTTTAAGGTGAGACTAAAAACCCATCTATTTAATGTCGCCTATGGGAACTTTGTGAATGTTTAACGCCAATCTTGTTGTTTATACTAAGCTGCTACAGGTTTTTAATTGCTGGGGTGGGGGGCTCTCACATCATGCATTTAGAATGAGCGAATGGTCTGAGCACCCCTCCTCCCTCCTCCTCCTCCCTATCCGAAATAATACTGTATTGCTGTGCTGTTTTGGATTAAAAGTATGTACTGTACTGTACTATAGGCCTATAATATGTTATTGCACACTAGACCATCAAAGTTGATCCAAACAATGTACAGTACATTGAATGTGCCATGTGAACAAACATCACAAAAGCTTTAAGCTTGAACAATGTATTTTCTGAATACTACAAGATACATACGAACTGATTTGCATATGTGGTCTTGTCCTTTTACCAACTGAAAATAACAAATTAAGGAATAATGAATATATAACTGAGTACTGTAGGTACTGTACTGTAGTACAGTATGGGCTATAATATATTATTGCACACTGCACCATCAAAGTTGATCAAAACAATGCACTGTGAATGTGCTTAGGCTAAGAAATCATATGCATTACATGCTGTTTAAGGAGAGGTTTCCATTTCTGTTATGTCATTGACAACATTAGTCTTAACTAAAGCAGCCATTCATGCATAGAATTAACGTTAGGCTTAATACACGTAGTGGCCTGAAGTATTAAATAAAACGGTAACGTCAGGGGAGGGGAACTATACAACGAGCCAACAGACTAGAACTGTGGATGAATTAGTTTGCTAACGGTAACGTTTAGGGTTTAATTCTGGAAACCGGGATTCCCGAGAAATGCGATCACAACCATTTCGCGGGAATCGGGAAATGTGTAGACGGGACCCGGGAAAAATTGGGAGGAAAAAAGTGACGTGCGTCTATTTGTTCTCATACAGCAATGCGGACGGCAAAGGGTCTTGCGGAGCGTATTTCCCCCGGACGCTTCCCGGAGGAGAGCGCGAGCGAGGGCGCGTCGGTTTATTTTTCTCTTTTTGCAGCCGCCTCGGACTTCAGTCATGAACTTAGTTTTAGTTAATTATTCAAAGAGTTTTGTTGTTTTCCATGGTCTGTGAATCCGTCTGACTGAATGCATGAGCGAGGGGGCGGGGGGACAAGGGGTGAGTGAGCACGCCCGGAGTGAGAGAGAAAGAGACGCTGCAGGTCTGTGTTTGCACGATGTTGGCGTGGTTACGGCCGACAGTGACCAAATTCTGTGAGTAAGACTTTGCAATAAATGCGGAAAAGCATCGGAATATGTGAAATAAGTTAAATGATAAAATAGCTAATTCATTGACACCATAACACCGAAGTCCGAGTCTCAGACTCGAGTCCCCATGTCTGCCTCATACTACTAAATGCCACTGGAAGCTTCTAAATTTTGACTACGTGTTGTATCTTTTGTATTTGTTTTATTTTATTGTATTTTAATGCTCTGGTAACATCCATTGCACTGTCTGTCCGTCCAGGGAGTGGATCCCTCTCCTGTAGTTCTCCCTAAGGTTTCTACCGTTTTTTTCCCTGTTAAAATGTTTTTTCCCTCTGTAGTTTTTCCTTACCCTGGCTGAGGGTCTAAGGACAGAGGATGTTACCAACCCTGTAAAGTCCTGTGTGACAAATTTGATTTGTAAATGTGGGCTATATAAATAAAATTGGATTGATTGATTGATTGATAACAAGCTTCAGTTGTTGTCGTTGGTAGTCAGACTAACCTTGGCAGTGTCCTCCATGGTTGGTCAAAAAGTGGATTTGGCTCACTAGAAAACACTGTACAATAGGCACAGGCATAAATTTGACTGTAGAAATTACTTACATACTGTAGTAAATATTATTTGTAATTAAATCAGTGTGTTTCAGTTCAACAGGGCAGGACTTACGGTTTCCCATTTCTCTAAAGAGAACTGTAAAAAGACAAATGCAATATAAAGATGAGATTTTAGAAAATTAAGGCATAACATCTGCTTCCCCAGCTTATATTTTGTCTTTAAGCAATGAGCTGAATGGAAAAAAGGACTACCTGACTGAGGACGGTGCTCTTGCTTGTTGCTGCTCTGAACAAAATGTCCGTGAAAAACCGCTGTGAACTTTCCTCTCGACTCCTCGAAGGGTAGGGCTTAAGTAATGTGAAAGTGAAAGTATGAACACTGAGGGGAAAAACCTGATATTCCGATAAGCCTTTCTTAAAAGGGGTGGTGGTTCACCGTTCCGTAACGATACAGATCCTGTGGTCAAAATCTAAAAATAAATCAATTTGTGCTGAAATTCAGGTTGATAACGACCATTAATTTGACATATTTACATTTAATCGGTGTGAAAACGTTGTAAACAGTAATTAATGTGTCGAGAAGTTTTCAATACAAATTTAAAGAACGCAAGTAGCAGAAAAGCACGGATATTGTAAAATGTTATTGAAGTAAAAAAAATGTGACCGGATGGGGCGCTGTTTTCATCCTGGTGGTTTGATCCCTACGCTGCTCCCTTTTTGCCTGCCTGGTCCATTTTAAAATGTCACTTCCTGTTTTATGCTTTGGTGACGCTGACAGCTCTTTATGGTGCAGCGTTGCTCCTGGTTTCCACGCACTGTGTGGTGTAAGATGGCATGGTTGTACTGCCTGGCAGATATGCGGTATGTGCTGTGTTTTTTTTTCTTTTCTTTCGTTTATCTCATGATTAGTAACCAGCGTCTTTTTACTTTTGGTAAGCGGACAGTTTGTTACCCTTTTGCCTATCTCAGTAAAAGTTCTTGCTTTACAATGTTCTGCCTTGTGTGTTAACACGTAAAGCTGTTCATTTGTTGTTTGTACTGACAGACTGTTGGAGTTCCAGAAACACAAACATTAACCTCAACCATTAATATAAAACTGAAAAAGTTTAATTAAAGAAAGTTTTTATAAAATGTTTTAACATAAACGTTTCAATGCCTCTTTATACAATACAGTAAAAATCTATTATTGTCAGTTCCACAGTGTAGTGGTTAGCATGCTCGCTACAGAGACAGCAGAGAGTCATGGGTTCAGTCCCCACAGGAACCAAAGGCTTGAGTGTTTCTCACAGGCATCCTCTAAACAGCAGTTAAAACACCTGCTGCTGTTAACACTATAAATTCATGAATTCGGATAAATGATGTATATGTTTTATTTCTTTGTACACAATCTAAAAGTAATACAGAAAATTAAACACTCTTATTTGGAATAAAAATAATTAAAACATCTCTTTCTTAAAACTCAGGCATTGTTGAGTGAAGCAGGATGTTGAAAGAAAATGGCGCCCCTATGAGGCAGCTATAGCACACAACTACCAAACAGATTGTGTCCTAGTAATAAGTCCTGGTTCACACACATGAAGAGCACTGTTATGATGATGTTTTGTTTGAATTTATATATATTATTTTGAAAGAAGAAATAAATGCTTAAAATTCTTTAAAGGTTTTTGCCTCTTTCATCTGGTCGTCATGCATGTCATTGACAAAGTCTCCTCCAAAGTGAATCATCTGTCTCAGTGCTGTCAGTATCAGATGGTTGGTGGGGTCGTTGAGTTGTATTTCACTCTGGTAGTTCTTCACCAGAAAAATGCAGTTTTCTTGAACACCCAGCCTGTTGTGAACTTGGTTGACCTAGATAAGAAATATTGGTTCTTCAGTGAAGGGAGATCACAGTGGAGTAACACTGTTTTTCGTTTGAAAAACTACCTGTTCCTTCAAGTTCATGCTCCTGTGGACATTTTCAATCTTGTCTCCCACTCCAGGACATTGATCAACTTTGGTGATAATAGCAATCATGGGGATTCCTGACCATAAATAATAGAATCAAAGTTTACTGTGAGAATTTAGTAAACACAGAAGCTCTTATACCATACAAAGTATAGTAGTACTTAAAATAATGTTAAAGAATTTTTGTAATGAAAGCGTGTTGCTCAATTTGAAATGACCAATCATTTCTAAACCAGGAAGATAACTGGAGCCAACACAGAAATGTGTTTACGGTGTTTTTAAAATGACGGTTGCCGAAATCTCCCAGAATTCTAGAACTAACACGATTAACTCTTGTCTTATTGGCAGAATCATTAATCAGAGGATGGAACCTTGGATGGTTCAGCAGCTTCAGAGTTTGTGCAGAAGAACTGCAATTGGAAGTACATTCAGTGTGTGCTACTATTAGTTGTCTACAGGTTACTTCAAAACTACTAAACAGTTAGTTGAGTATTTGGCTGACAATGGTGATTGAATTACATTTGAAAACCTGGTTCTGAACTGAAGATGACCAGAGTAGGAGTACGGCTCCATCATTCATCGTTGTTGTGATGTCAGTATTTACCCATTTCTCCTGCTGCTAGTTTGACTTCCCTCATTTTCCTCCACTGGGCATCATCCATGATGTCTATTTTGTCGGAAGGAACAACAAAAACCAAGACATGAACTTTATCCTGCAGAGTGGGTTTGTGTCTGTAGCCATCAGTCTCCCTCACACTTTTCTTGGTCTTGAACTAGAAGGGACCAAAAACAAACAAAAATAAAATGTAAGTGTAATTGAATGAAATCACATGAACATGTTATTTTTGGCTTGAAAATAACACAATTGTTATTGAAATTATCTCTAACTAGTCTTTTTTTCACTTCTCAGAAAAAAATTAATTGAAACTTCAAATAAATGATACAAGGTTTTTCAAATGAATGTTTTTACCTCATAGTTTTCCTCCACATGCCCTCCCATGACAAGTTTAATGTCTTCCACAAGGATCCCTTTTTCCACGTCTTTCTCCAAACCCATGGTGTCATTAAAAACAAAGGGGTATAATTTTCTTTTGCCTTTTGAGATTTCATAAGTCTTGTACTGGAATAATAAGAAAACACATATGTTTTCATCAGTTTACTAGTTATCTCAATGTCTCACTAACGAAAACTGAACCAGTTGGAAGGCCACACCCTTCATACAGATATGAAGGGTGTGGCATGCTTACACTGGAAGTATTACTTTTGCGTTCACTTTGCATAATCAGTCTATTGTCCTTTTTTCAGTCCTTTTTGATATAACAACAATAATCATAAAACATTTTGCTCAGCCCTTTCCATTTCTGTACTACTGTTTACCTTCTTGGTGTAACTTTGTGAAGACATTCCATCTTCAGGGGCTCTAGCACAAATGCGTCCTTGTAAGACACTGTCAACAGAGTTGATGAAGCTGGACTTCCCAGCACCGATTGGTCCATGAAGGAGAATTCTGATATGTTTAACATCCTTGCATGCAGTTTCATAGCCTTGCACAAATTCCAGAAGCTCCTCACTGTCACTGGAGAAAGAGAATTCATACATATACACAAACATGTCTGTGTATGATATATTATAAATGTAACCACAGTTGTTGTTGTCTTTGGTAGTCAGACTTACCCTGGCAGTGTCCTCCATGGGTCCCTTAAAAGTTGTGCCGGGAGAAACATTTTTCTAAAAGCTGAAATTACTGTAGTACATATTAAGGATTTAGAATTTTATATATATATGTATGTGTGTGTGTGTGTGTGTGTATTTATATATATGTATGTGTGTGTGTGTGTGTGTGTGTGTGTATATATATATATATATATATATCAGGGGTGCTCACACTTTTTCAGCATGGGAGCTACTTTTGAAATGACCAAGTCAAAATGTCTACCCATTATATTTATTGCGAAATATATTGAGGATTGTTGCAACGTATGTTGATGTATAACCGCATATGTTGCACAACATAATTATGTACATTTTTTGCCATTACCTGAGTTCATTCCGTATGAAAATGATACGTTTTTTTCCTTCTTACTTGGTCCAGCTCCCCCACTCATATTTATACCCTATCTTACGTTTAAGACAGTGCTTCTCAAACTGTGCCCCCGTACTACAAGAAAGTGTAATTGCACATCCACTCCAGTAGTTGACAGTGGCGCTCTCATTGCCCATCTATGGTGTAGGTTTATTTTGGAACGAGCTGACGATGTGATTTGCAGAAAACAAACACGTAGACATGGAGACCTTTTTAACAGGGATGAAAAGAAAGGCGCAGAGAAAGGAAGATAGTGAGTCAAAAGAAAGTCACCTCAAAGCAAAGATGCGCAAATATGACGAAGCATATGTAGCGCTTGACTTCACTGTGACCACAGTGGGAGGCGAGGAAAGACCGGAGTTTCAGGCAAATTGATGCACTTAAAATCTTTTATTTTACAGACTAATAAATAATGTTAATAAAGTTATTCTTGTAAGTTGAACTATATCTCTTTCTTTTTGTTTTCTTTATGTTAACAAGGATACGATTATGCAGAGGTGTACCTAGAACTATTTTATACACAAATGCTATTATTTATAGTTGCGGTGGGGAAGGGGGCGCGAACTGTTTTCTTCTTGTTAGCAGGGGCGCAACAGAGAAAGTTTGAGAAGCACTGGTTTAAGAGGAAAAAACCGAGCGAAAAATAAGGATGTAACTAACGACTAGCTTGTTGCTCAGGGGCGTTGTTTGAGCATGCACAGTGTACCTAATAATTAGATCCAAAAAGGGTTTAGTTGCAAGCAACTGGACTTCTTCCTGGAGTTGAAAGACGTTTCATTCCTCAACTGAGGAACTTCATCAGTTTCTGGTTGTTGTTGGAGGGAACTCTCTAGACCACTCCCTTCACCACTGGACAAAGGTGTGAAGAGTTGTTTTGATCATAATAATAATAATAACAATAATAATAATTAGATGACTGGTCGATCGCGATCGACGTATTGGGCACCCCTGATATATAGGATAGGATGTATATAGGATTTAGGATTGGGTATTTTTTTAAATGAACAGGGCAGGACTTACTCTTTTCCATTTCTCTGTTGAAGACTGTAAAGGAGATATACAATACAAAGATGAGAATATAGAGAATTAAGATGTTTCCTTCTTTGTTTTTTTTTATGCAGCTTTAGAAAAGCTTGTTAATCATTGTTATTGAAATAAAAACAGACAAAGTAAGTGCAATTAACAACAGTCAGTAAACCCCTTTTTATGTGCTAGAGACAAAAAACCCTACCTGACTGAAGACACTGTCCTTGTTTTTGCTGCTCTGAAGTAACGTCTGGCTGTGAGTACAGTACAATCGTAGTTGCGCTCTTCAGGAGACACATCAAAATGAAAGTGAAAGTATGAGCACACTGAGCTGGAATACACTCTTCTGTAAATTCTGTGAAAAAGGTCAAAAAGAAACAGCTGCGATGTTAATAAAACAAATCTGTGTTTAAAATAATGAAACTTTATCCAATTTTTAAATAATGTAAATAAATACTTATATGTCTGAATGTTTGTCTTCACACACATTCGTATTTGTATATATATACATATATATACACACACACATATATACAGTATATATATATATATATATATACACACACACACACACACACACACACACACACACACACACACACACAAAAATAAGGAAGACGGCACGGTTCTGGCAAAGTTGGTGCTAGTTCACTATTCTTCCCTAAAGTCTCAATTTGTAACATCTGTCACGAAATAATGTGATACTATCATGAAATAACGTAAAGCTTAGCATGAAATAACGTGATACTATCCAAAAAGGGTTTAGTTGTCAGCAACTGGACTTCTTCCTGGAGTTGAAAGATTTTTCATTCATCAACTGAGGAACTTCATCAGTTTCTGGTTGTTGTTGGATGGAACTCTAGTAGTTCTCCTCCTCTAGACCACTCCCTTCACCACTGGACAAAGGTGTGAAGAGTTGTTTTGGTCTCCTCACCTTTTTAGACAGGATCTGATCCTGATGTTGATGAGCAGTTTTATTGTCACATGTCCAGATGTGAATGGGAGTCGTTGTCACACCCATCTAGAGAAGCCTGCTCTGGTATTGATGAACAGTTAAACTTCCTAGGATGAGATTTCAAGGCAGAATGGCCTGTAGCAGATAATTGATGACGCAGACCTCCCCCTCTATTCAAGGTTGGTTGTTCTAGATGGGCATAGATGGCTTCCTTCACTCCTCTCTCAAACCATCTGTCCACTTGTCCAAAATATGCACCTCTGAGTCCTTGAAAGTGTGTCCCTTTTCATTGAGATGGAGATAAACTGCTGAGTCCTGTCCTGATGTGGTCGCCCTCCTGTGTTGGGCCATGTGTTTGCGGAATGGTTGTTTGGTCTCCCCAATATACAGATCTGAACACTCTTCACTGCACTGAACCGCATAGACCACGTTGTTAAGGTTTTCCCTTGGAATTTTGTCCTTGGGATGAACTAACCTCTACCTGAGTGTGTTGCTCGGTTTGAAGTAGACAGGAATGTTGTTTGCTGAAAATCATACGTAGTTTCTCGGATACTCCTGAAACATAAGGCACCACCATGTGTTTCCTCTTGTTCCGACCTTTTGTGATGTGTCTTGTAGTGGTTTCTTTGTTCTGCCTTTTACCTGTTTTGTTAAAGGCCCACTTGGGGTAGCCACTGGTTTTTAGGGCCTGTCTGATGTGTGTGTGTTCTTTTTCTTTCCCCTCTGCTCTGGATGGGATGCTGTCTGCCCGGTGTTGCAGAGTCCTGATGACACTGAGTTTGTGTTCTAGTGGATGGTGGGAGTCAAAGAGTAGGCACTGGTCAGTATGTGTGGGTTTCCTGTAGACATCTGTGACAAGGTCTCCATTTTCCCCAACTGATACCTCACAGTCAAAGAAAGGAAGGTGCATGCTCCTCTGGTAATACAGCTGACACCGGTGCAAGAGACAGGCTTTGAATCCTGGCCGTTAGAGGCAAATGCCCTTCCCAGGAAAATTGACTATTTTACCAAGTGTCACAATTAATGTGAGGGACTTGAACTTGTGGATAAAACTTTTTGACCATTAACTGCCTTATGGCACGTACACAGACTCTAATGCTGTTTGGGGTAACAGACATCAGCAAAAACATTTTGACATTTAATAGCTGTATACAAACATTTACCTCAAACATTACAACACACAACACGTTAATTTTACCAAAGGTTTTATAAAGTTTGAACATTTTTGGAACATAAACATTTCAAGGCATAAACAATTCTTTATATGAAACAGTAAATATCTCTTATTGTGCACACTCTTAAAGTAATTCAGAAAATAAACACTGTTCTCTTTCACTTATTATCTCCTCCTCTGTTCTGGCATCAACAACCATTTAAACATCCCTGTCACTTGAGGCACTTTCTTAAAAATGAGGCATTGATGAGACACGAGTGAAGCATGATGCTGAAGGACAATGGCGCCCCCATGAGGCAGCCTTTCCACACAACTACCAAACAGATTGTTCCCTAATAATAAGGCCTGGTTTACAAACATGAAGAGCACATCATACATGAACAAACACACCTGCTGGCAGTGTGAGGCACATGCACGTTTAAAAACAGATTTATGCTGTGGACTTTGTAGACATTGGACCAAACGTTGTTATTAAGAAAACTTCAGATTCCTTGATGCTTGTTGTGTCAAAGATGATGATAATCAGTCTATACTTTGGGACAGTAATTTGCTGTATTTGTTTTTTTTATTATCTTGATATGAAAAGGTTTTTTTTGTGGTAGAGTATTGGTTCGTAAATAACTTTTTTGTTGATAAAAGCCTGAAGACAAACATCACATGCTCCTCCTGTTCTGCTGACAGTAAATGAGCTGTTGGCTGAATGCACATTTAACACTGCAAACTGTTTTATCCTCTGCAAATACTGGAATTCTACACACAATGGGTGTGATTGAGCTATGCTTGTTGAGGAAAATGTCAAGTCAAACATTTAAAACTTCTTTAAAAAAAAAACAAGACGCTTTCGGCTTTTTCTGAAATGATTAGATTTAGGACACTGGTGCGGAAAACAAGACAGGAAGAGCTTATTAACATGTAAACTTCATAGTATCCCACTTTAAACCAGGCAAGGTGTGGGTGTGTGTCTGTAGCATGGGGAAACATTTATGGAGGGCAGGAGTGCTTTCAGACACTGCTGATTTGCAAACATCACCCCAAGTTCATCGTTCTTGATCACAATAAGGCAAATATGTGCACAAACTCTGCCATAATGCAGGAGCATGTTTGTCTGAGCTGTAAGTGGGACATCCTGCTCCCTGAAGGAGGAGAAGGAGGAGGACGGAGACAAGACAAGTCGGTCACGGCGGGAGAAAAGGTTCAGAAGTGGTTTTACTGTGTCATTGGAAAACCGACGTGACCAAATCACTGGGGGTAGTGAGACATTCCTCCTGATCATGTGACAAGTCTTGTCCTGCCAGAAGACAGAAACAAACAGGCATATTAACAGACTTTTTGCCTTCAGTGATCCCATGATAACCTTCTGCCTCCATATACTGGTGAAGTCTTCCTACCCTGTTCTTTGTCTCCAGTCCCCTCACTTGCTTCCTCTTCCACACAGGGCATTTTCAACATTTCTAAGTCCTGTACATCGTCAGCAGCAGACTCCTGAAAAAGAGCGACATAAGCAAGGGTTTGGTCAAATTAACAAATATTAAATCATCTACTATCATCTACCTCTCTTTGTATTTTCTTTGGCAAATGATGAGCATGCATATGATTGAAATGAAGTACTAGCTGGAAAAAGAACAAAACATTTGTAAGATTCTCCATAAAAATATGCAACCTCTTCTAAACCCAAAACAAGGAAAAACTTAGAGCAGACCGACTAAGTGTTACCTTTTCTTCAGATCTATCTTCTATTCTTCTTATATATGTTCTGCATTTTTAATTGTAATTGATAATAAAGATATATAGCCCTTTTATTTAAGGTCACCTTAAATGTAATATATTCTAAGGTAGCTGCTTGAAGTCTGTTTTACATTTTATTTTGACTTATTGATTCCTAATATTCCAAAAGTTGGAATATTTTTTATCTATGTCATATTAATGTGTCTTTTTTTCAAATTACATCATATCTGAATTTTGTTGAAAGTGTTTCTGAACATTTTCTTTTCACCCATTAAATGTCCATTTTTGTTGTGTATAAAACACTTATTTTTCAAAGTAGATGGAGATAAAAAAAAAACTATTTTTGTACATTTTTGTACTACAAACAGACTCTTAACGTATTTTAAAAATTGTTTCGGCAACGAATCGGAGATGTAATAAAAAGTTTGTTATTGGTATAACCCAATTATACCAATTTATACTTGGACAAAAATAAACCTCAATTTCTATAGGGTAGGTGTAGTAAGCTTTATTGCTTTGCCATATGAAACAGGCGAATAACGTATCTAAAAAAAAACTTACTTGCTCAAAAAAAGCATTAGGAAGAGCCAATAAAATTCAAATACTCTGAAATAAATACAATCTTTACGCACTATATTTTGTGGGTATGATGAAACATACCAAAACAGCGGGAGTAGACCTGCAAGGCCATTAGGGTTTAAGTGTCCCCAAATATCCAGCCATTTCTCTTTAATAAGGTGATGAATATTCTATTTTGTCTTGTTTCTCCTGTATTCCACCCGTACATATTTACCCTGGATAATCAAAAATCTTCCATATTCATCCATTGTTACTTTATTAACTTGGAGTGTAAACCATGCTTTGTGTTGCGAGGGATGATCCAAATATAGACAATGGACAGGTTTTTCCAGCATTGGCATTACAGCCCTAATGTCAGCATTTACTTACATTTATAAACAAATTTGATTGCACTATCTATTATCTCGGGGTTGTTTAAGTTTGGAGCAGCAGAGTTAGACATGACTTTCTGGCTCGCCACCACTGAGGATTAGGTGTTACATAGTCCATAGATGTTTTTGTCACAATGACAGGTTTCAGGTTCCAAACTTGACCACTACATTAAACATTAACTCTTTGGTTTCTGGGTAAGAGGCGGCACCCTTATTTTACATTTGTTATATGTCTTTTACATTCATATATTTTTTGCACGCTGTATACAATATCACATTTTACAAAAAAGATTAAACACTGTACACGTTTTACCTGCGAATCAGAGAAACCATCTTCGTCTGAGTTCCTAAATCCTTCCGGTGCCTCCATGAGGATCTCAAGATGATTTTCTTCCTCACCGTCACTGCCACATATACACAGAATAATTAAAACTTCCTGTGTGTAGTTCATCTGCATCTCTGCCAAACTGTGGAGTCCTTCTTGAATTAGTGTTTTTACCAATGACACCGGACTCCTGACATAATCACAGACTTTCAACAAAATGAAAATATTTGACTCTGTATTCGTCCATCTGTCTAGGGTAAAAAAAAAAACATCCCTTCCATTTAGTCAGTTAGGGAGAACCACTATCAATCCTGTGATTTATGGACACTGACCTTTCTCCAGAGTAGAATTTTCTTTCATCTTTCTCTTCTTCTTTTTCTACTTCTTCTTCTTCCACTTTGTGATCCACTTCCTCATGTTGTTCATTTTTTTCTCCTACTTCTTCTTTGTCCTGTTTTTTACAGTGCTCCTTATCCTCGTCTTCGGTTGCTTTTTCCTCTTCCTCTTCTCCCTCATCGACATCAGAGTAGTTGAGAAAATCAAAACTTTCAAGTGCTGTCTCCACTTCCTGGATGAAGCTGGATGATGTTGGAAAAGGAACCTGTGAACAATAATATTGAAGTGGTTACTATTGTTCCTCATGCTAGCGAAGATACAACTGAGGTATTTTAAGCTTACTGTTTGACTGTCTTCTGATTGACTTAGGTCCTGAGTGGACTTATTTGAATGACTGTCCAACTGGTGTGGGGCCACAGGATCAGTGGTTCTGTCCTCTGTCTCTGTTTCAGCCTGTAAGGATGTGTCCTGGCTTATATCAGCCTTTACGTCTTCTGTGACACAGACTTGGGTCATGCCACTGTTAGAAACATCTGCTGCCTCCAAAACACAAGGAGGAGGCATCGATGAGACGTCAGGACAAGAGCTGCTCAGGTCTACTGAGGTGTCTGAGAGGTCAGCTGACCGTAAAGACACCCTGTCAGTCCCAGTGCAGTCTGGGCTGCTGTGAGAGCAGGAAGTCTGCAGGTAGCCGTTGGGCACTGCATCTGTATGAGTGAAGACCGCGCCAGTGTCTGTCTCTTCCTCCTCCTGGTTTGAAGAGAGCGATGGTGTGGAGGCACTGGACTTATGTGGCGTCAGAGACAGCTGACCAGCATGAGTGGCTTGCAGCACGTGGGAAGCCGTGAGCTTCTGGGCATGATGAGCCAGTGCAGGACTGGAGGAGTCGTCCGAGGACTCAGAGGAGTTGGACCAAACCGTGCCGTTCTCCATTTCTCCCTGTCGCTTCAGCAGAGACTAGAAATTGAGCAAAGCAACAGGTTAAAACCAATTACTGTGAGATCCATTAAGGAGACAACTGATTGTTTTGTGGCAGAAGAACAACATTTATGGCTGATCAAATTTTATCCATTTTCCAAATGAATGTATTATTTACAACTGTTAACATTTAATGTGGATTATTCTCAACAGCGTAAAGACATTTAACCAGCCCCATTTCTTTTTATAAATCATACTACCATGGGCCCACTAGGTACAAGATCCTTGAATTACAAGCATTTTAAGCTCCACTAAGCTTTTATAACAATAATATAATTGTATTTATCATGTTATATTACCATTATATTAATTTATATGTTTTTAATCATAGTGGTCTGCTATATTATTCACATGATGTTGAATGTTCAAATGGAAGAAGAATTTCATTAATTCTACAAATCAGTCTACAAGCCAAGCTACAGCTACAGACACACCGACTGTACTGAGCTGAATCGAGGACTGGTGGAGAAGAAATCCCATCGGGGTGCTGCTGACTTGTCCTTCTCAGCCTCTTGGAACATCTGCACCACCGAGCAACTTGGTCTGGGCCTGCCATGAGGTGTGCTCTTCAGCGAGTTAAGGAGAAGGAGGGACATGAGGCAGCACTACTCAACCTCTATTAAACACCTACAAGGACCACATCTTCGTTCATACATGGTGTGATTGTCACACAACCCATGATGGCTATCATTCATTCTCCTCAACTGAGACACGCAACTCCAACAAGAACATGTTCTACCACAGGGAGCTGTGTTTCTATCATCACACATATCTGTGCTACCACTACAGACAAAGCAGTGGGGGAGCAGCTGAAATAGAAGCCAATGAAAGAACAGTAACAACAGCCGTCAGTGAGAGACAAACTAACACATAAAATGGACTTGAAATGTAGCTTTTGCTTTGTATCTTCAACGGTGGCTCAAAAGTGACAGATATTAAAGGGGTTAAATGACTGGAGTGTACGAGACAGTCACCCAAACACTGTAGGATCAACTTTTCTTGTCTAATTTTTAAACAATCTGGAAATTGAGTTACTGGTGCTTCCCAGAAAGGTTCAAACCAGTAATCTCCAGTAAGATAAGATGTTAGTTTGACTGAGGCAGATGTTTGAAGATAAAGTGTAAATACATATGGTTTTGACTAACTGGACACATTGCGTTGTCAGGTTGTGACTGTAATTCCTGAAGTGTGCTTTTTTTTCCCGACTTACATAAAAGACCTGCTCCCGCATTGAGGGTGTGTCAGGAGGGCTCTGATTGGACAGCAGTCGCTTCGAAACCGTGCTGGTAGATGATGTCTGGTCATCTTTGTCAAATGGACTGAATGTCGGAGAGAAAAAAAGCAGGACTAAAGTCAGTTAGGGCCAGATATGTTTTGTCTCCATAATAGACTCCATAATTGTTTCAACAAATTCTGTCCCCATTGTGGTCCACAACCAGAGTTCCAAGGTTTGTTTTCAGGAGAATCCGTATGTGAAACTATTTTAGACTTTTTTTATTTCTAGGTCCTTTGTTTACTCCTCACTTCCTTCAATCTTAACATAAAACAAATTACTTCCTGTACCTGAACAGGAAGTACACTAAGCAGCATGAGGTCTAAACACAATGTAGAGCTGATATATGTTTGCAGAGGTGCACAGCTTTCTGTGAACTTATTAATTAGAATGGTTGTAGAATGTAAAAGTTTTGTTAGGCATCTGGACATTAAGCGTTTTGGAGATTGTTTCACCTCTCATCCCTAACAAAACTCTTTAATGCAGACTATCGAGGTGAATATTTCCAATCTTTAATCACTGACAACCACAAACCTCCAGGTGACTTCCAGGTTTAGTTTCATCGTCCCGAGGTCGTTGATGTCTACAGCAAGTGTCTGGGGAAGTGGGCAGAACAGGTCAAGCATTTCGCAGGAGACGCTGCCCACCACCACATGATTAGCCAGGCTCTTCAGCTCCGTCACCTTGACAACCACAGGAGAGAAATGCCAGAGAAATGAGGGTGCAGAGAAACCAGGAGAATCGTGAGAAAAAATATGATCTGTCACAGTAGTACATTGAGCAGGCATAAGTACATAAGAGGATACTGCAAATAATGTGATACTGATTATTAATTATAACACATACATATACTGTATAAAGACTGGTGTCTATTTACTTACTCTTTACAAGTACTGCAATGATTATGGCTATGGCTTTTTTTTAATTCCATCACTAAGTCACCAATATTGGATCATATAATGGTTGTAATTCATAACTAGATATGAGATACTCATGAGATGTGAGGTAGTAATTTCTTTAAATTTGGGTGTGTCCTTTTTTAAGAACAAGATCCCCAAGAGTATTTATTTTGAAATCAGTCATGACTTGTATTAAGAGACATTTCTAATGATAGTGAACCCAAAATGCTACCCAGAAATAATATTAAAATGACCTAAGATCGTAGAGTGTTTTATTAGAAGTTTTTTAAAAGCCTGTTGCTTCAGACAGCTGGGTTGTTAGCATATGCCAAGTGATGAAGTTACATATATGAAGAGCAGCAAATATAGGAACACCTTATGGGCTCGTCAAATATAGAAAAAAATCCATCCTGTAAGTAGGGACCATTTATCTTTTTAAGGGGCAGACATAACTTTTGTACCATTCTGTCACTTGTTTTGTTACCTTGATTGACAGCAGCTCAGTGACAAGGGGCAGGAAAATATATTCTTCACCGTCCCACATCTGCTTATTGCTGACTTCTACACGACCACGTAACCTCCAGCGCTGACGTCCATAACGCATTAGTACCTAAAATGGGGACAAACACCAGTAGTGATGCATTGTCTTTGTAAAAAAATGTAATCTTCTCACTTAAGTTACTTTTCTTACCTCGTATTGGTCACCAGCACAGAGTCGAGCAAAACCAGCTAGACCTGAATCATAAGAGATTTAGACAATTAAGAAAATGTAAAAAAAAAACGAGAACTGAACTAATATAACGATTTTCCTTAACACATGGGAATAAGAAAGTCACTCACCCTTCATCTTAACATGAAATTCTCCCATCTGGCTTTCTAAATCACTCTCAAGTGAGCACATGTGCTGCAGACAGAAAAAGTCCGCAGTTGAATGATGTCTTATTTGTGTCAGTCTCACAACATAGTGAAAAAATGTAAACAAAATCTTTAAATAATATTTTTAAATGTGTTTTATGGGGGAAAAGCACTCACAACTACAGCTGCTATTGGAAGTCATTTTTTTTTACGTTAAATGCTATAAGCGACAAATTCCAATGATGAATTAAGACATGCCAGTTTGCCTTGTCTATGCAACTATTCACTCTTGCGAAATGTGTTTATTTGGAAATATTTGATGAAATGTCTGGAAATACCTTGTAAATGTTAATAGACTTCTGACAAGTTATGCAGTTATTGTACCTTAGTAAACTATCAGAACCAATTTAACTGTCAGGTTATACAGAAAGGAACATATACAATATAAAGCAATTTATTGGAATCTCCTTTTTGAGTTGGTCTCAATCTAATTAGAATTTCATTCAAAATTCTTAGTTAAAATTATTTAACTGCTCACCAATTATGTGTTATAAGTTAAGAGGAGGCAAAACAGCACTTTCAACATATAAAAACAATAATCTTGCAAACAAGCTGAAATAAGCTGACATTCCCAATGTTTTGGATTGCTAAAAGGTCTGCTATACAACATTACTACAAATAACGTTTGTTATCAATACCAAGCAGAGATGATCTATGTTACACAATCCAGATCTCTGGATCTCTGTTTTTGTTTTTATCTTGCAACTTCAACACCTTGAAAGTCAGAGAGAGGATATAAAACAGGCTCACTCTCTGGCCAGCATTGTTTCAAAACAATTCTTGGTAAAGAAGTAATATTTACACAAAAATCTGTCCAAACATTAGTGTAAGTCTTGAATTTTTCTTGAGGCTTGTGATGATGTAACACAGAAACAGTTCGTCTCATCTCTGTGTGAGGAATGACTGTTTTGCAAAGCATGCTGTAGCTAGTGTAACTGGAAAAGTTGTAACGTTGAACATTTTCCTACTCTACGAGAAACAGCCCACTGTGACGTCTGGAATGGAATATAATGGAGCTCAACCCCTTCCTCAGCCTTTTGGTTTCAGCTCATAAAATCCAAACACAGCCAACTGCACATAGTTGTGGAGTTGTCTTTCAACACAAAATCTATATATATATATATATATATATATAATATATATATACATATATATATACATATATATATATATACATATATATATATATACTTATATATATATATATACATATATATACATATATACATATATACATATATACTAATATATAAATATATATATGTATATGTTATCACCCACATTCATCAACACAGTAGGCATATCACATTAGATGCAGACATCTGCATGACACCACATATTTTTAACAATATCGAATAATATAAAAATAGACACAGCATTCAAATGAGCAACCTCTCATGAATAGCTGTAAACTGATGATACACATGCAATCCTGGTATATAATAGGGTTAGGGTTAGGGTTAAATAATAAGCATTAAGACAGTGTGTGTGAGCATGTGGGTGTGTGGGTGTGAGTGTGTGTGTGTCTACCAAGGATTCAAAATAAGATTGTTGTAGCATGCAGGAGAGGAAGAGGGGAGAGTGAGAATGAGAAAGGAAGTGTGCTGAGGAAGAGGGAGGGATGGGACTGGACATAGGAAGAGCTGGGAGATGGCACACTGCAGATTTATATTTGTTTCCAGAAGGAACTAATAACTATATTGACAGAAGCACTTTTAAGAGAGAAGCAGGTTTTTGTTGTGAAACATTCACAGTATTGCATCTGTGCCAGGTAGAATTTTTTTCATCTTTTTACACACTTTACAACAACAAGGATGAAGATTATTACAGCAGAGTAGTGTCTGTAAAGCTGCTCTCACCTCTGTACATTCTTTGTAGCCCTTGTTGGCTTCACTCAGACTCTCCCTGGCCTCCCTGCTGCCAGTGGCTGAGTTAAAAGCTGCCACCATTTTACTGGCTCCATCACGCAGCCGTCGTTGTATACAGTAGGCATCATAGAGCTCTTCAACCTGGAACATAACAGGACTTTTTATTATATTTTATATTTTCTAAATACATAATATTGTTTGAAGATAAGAGACTGATCTGTTTATATCCACCTTGCTGAGGTGAAATTCCAATCGGCGCATGAACCTCTCAATGGCTTTGACTTGCTACAGAAGCACAAAACAAACGTCAACAACCTTTTTTTTAAAGGACTTCAACTTTCTGGGTTAAAAAAAACTTGTTGGGGAACCTTACCTTATCCTGCTCATATAGTGAACCCTGCAGTAACATGAATAAAATCAATTCAGTGTATTGCAAAGTAAACACCTTAACTGAGAAGTGAGACTAATATTCTGGTACGACCGGTCCGACAGCGGGGGTCCTTACCAATCGACCGTTCCTCTTGTTTTCTCTGATCTGCTGACCCAGACTGTCCAGCTCCAGTTGATGGACCTGCAGGTAGGACCTGACAGGGAACAGAATACAAGTGAAAATCACTCACTTCCTGCGTTTGCAGTTATTTTCCAGCTGTCAACCATGTGCTGGAATCATAGCCTGGAGCAGGTCTGGGGAAGTGTTTACTCACTGTAAGCCCCTGCGCAAGGCCGCATAGACTTCATCCAGCCGCTCGGGCTGGGGAGTTTTTGTGGGTGGCAGTTTGGTGGATCCCGTGAACATCCTGCTTCCTTACAAGGCACGTTTGTCTTAGATTAAGTGCAAAGTGCTGGGAAAGAAAAAAATAGAGGCAGGGATCAGGTCTGATAAGACTTCCTTGTGGATTTAAAAGAGCATCAAGGAATCTGGCTCCTGGCTCCTTAAATAGAAGATCGAATGCCACTCACCTGATAAACACAGAGCTATTGTCACTATTGTAGCATGCTTTGAAGGCTGAGTGTCGCACTGTGGTCCCAACAGACCTACAGACATGTCCTGCAATTTCACAGAAAAGAAGACCTTAGTGACTGATATTATCTCCTCCTAGCCCCTAATACTCACTGTACCTGTGAAAGAACCTCCTCTGGTCTGTGATTACATGAGTCAGATATGTATATGTCAGAAGAAAAAAACCTGGAGGAGGCTGAGGACAGAAACCAGTCCCCAAGTTCCTCAGTCGGGTCACAGTGTTTTTGTTAAAAACCTAAGGAGGTGCAGCCACACTGGCCGTCAGTGGCAACAGTACACTTTGCTTGTTCTGTTCTTCCCCTTCCTTCCCTGTTTCTTCTCCACCCCCTCCACACAGGAAGTCTGATGGCTGACTCTACACAGGAAATTCTACACAGAGAAGTTTGGCTACAGAATTTAAAACCATCCCAACACAGAGAGGATAAAAGCAGAAGTGAAAAAATGATTAGATGCCTGAAATAAAGTGAGCAGCAGTCTGAGTGGGAAGGTAAAGAAGCAAGGGTCTTGACTGAGGTAATCTAGTCACAGCAGAGATTACAGGCTTAGACCATAGTAAATCTGCCAAGCAGAAGTCAAACCCATATTAACACATGAGATCAGGGAGCGACGCGGCACAAAGAAGGGACACTGACAGGATCTGCTCTGCATTGTCCTGCACTGAACTCCCCGGCATCAGCGTCACGCACTCTTATCTGTGGTGACATCATCAGGTTATTCACCTGATAAATGGTGTGACAACCATTTTAAAAACTGTCCTAACATGATAGTAACATGCAAAAAATGTTGTAAGTTCAACTGCTGTCAAGTCATAATCTACCGGTCTCAGCTAATATACTATAACCTATTTTTATGCCTAGGGAGCCACAGTAGCTAGTCCAAGTGTATGGATAGAACTTTATCCATATAGGCAGACTAAAGAATCCACCCCAGGGTAATCCAGGAGAGCAATTAATCACAACAAGAAAGGCTAATGTGATGATATATTTTTTTTCCTGTTCACCTCCTGTCTGTAAAACCCGCATCAGATGAAATCAGACGACATTCTGTTTACGTTTGTTTTTGGCTTGGTATAAACACCGGTCTTGAAAATCCTTTAGAAAAAAAACATTTATTTTGTTCTTCACTAATTAATGGGGGAAAAGCCTCAACATAACCCTTCATTACATTCAAAAATGTTTTCAATGCATCATGTGCTATCCATGCCTTTGCAAAGCTGTTTTTTTTTTCATTTATACATATATATGTACATATATGTGTGCATATATACAGTATACAAATATTTTAATAATCTAATAAATTATATAATAATCTATAATTATATAATATTTTTTTTCCAAATTAACCATTAGACATAAGAGAAAGATAAATCTATTCTGATCCTCTAAAAACTCCAACATCACACCAACTTCTAGTGCTGATAATAGTGTAATAATACAAACACAATATGTAGGGCTCTTCAGATTTGCATACAAGTGAACATGTGAGGGGACATCGACATCTGTGTTTGTATCTCAAGTCATTATCCATAACTTGACGCAAATTATTTGCTTGCCAATTTGCTCATATCTTGAGGTCCCACAATGTGTTATAAATATATAATAACACTAGGTCCGTGACTGTCCTGTTAGTGATAGGTTCTTATCTTGTATTAGCGCCATCTTATATTTAATGTCTGCAGGGTTTGTAAATTCTGAATAAAACAATCTTATTCTAAGCTTGAAAACAAAGTTAAACAAACAAAAGTTATGGTTTACTTTTGTGTTGGTCTATAACTAATTACCTAACATTCTCACAAATTTCAAACATTTCAACTCTGAACAATACAGTGTGAGCCGTGATAAAAGCCCAACATAAAGACCAAGAGATGAGAAATCTGACCGGCACCAACACGGGATAATCAGAAGAACTGACCTATAGAGACTTAATGGTGGTGGTGACCACCAACTGTTTCCTCCAGGTCAAATGTGCTTTTATGCTCCTTCTGACACTAGAGATCATTAGCTGCATTAATTCTCAACACACAGCAAAGGGAACAAAGGCTGCACTGTTTCCAGTCAATTCACAAGACTGGAGTTTGGATAAAACTGCTTTTCCATAACAGGAGAAATATACAGGCCAGTCAAAGAAGCAATCTCAACATCACTTCAATCAGTTATTATTAGGTAAACACTCCATTTAAACATATCCACTCTGACTGCAAAAACAGTACCATTAACATTTAAGGTTAGAATCTGAAATTTGACTTTTTTTTTAGATATCTAGTGAACATTATAGTAGATTTAAAATGAAGGGCTTCGCCTTGGACTCCGGGTTAGAGTGGTTGGATTCCAGAAGGCTCACCACCCGCAAGAAGATGCGGTGCCATGTGATCTGGGTGGCAATTGCCAGACTGCTGTGCCGGGATAAGTGGGCGAAAAAGGTTTGACGTATAATAGAGTTTAATATAATAGAGTATAATAGTATAATATAATAAATTTAATATATAATAATAGAGTATAATAAATATAGCACAGCAATATTTTAACCCCAGGACAGACATGTAATTCACATGTACCCTTGTTTTGCTTATTTGTTACAAGGTTGCAGGGGCAGCAGTCTCCATGACTGCCACCCAAATCACACTGCTCCATAAATAACTCAGAGTCATGTGGGTTAGGACAATGCTATGCCCAGAATACCTTAGTGGCAACCTGGCAGCTGGTGGATTCAATCCTAAAGCCGACCCAAGTCCACTTCCTTAACCACTAGGCCACCGCTGCAGCTTTTGTGTATTTATTTATGGAATTAATATTTTCCCAAAGAAAACTCATGAGGCATTAATAAAGTTCTTCTTCTTTTCTTTTCGGCTTATCTCATTTTACAGGGGTTGCCACAGCGAGTCAACAATTTCCATCTCACCCTGTCAGGCATTAATAAAGTTCTAGCTAATCTTATCTGATCTAATAATGTACTTTTGGTGTTTATGTAATAACATTTTGACTGTTGTGATATACATTTATTAAAGACTTTTTTTGAACGTTATACAGTTTGTTATGGCAGATTGAGATGGTGTGGACATGAGGAGGAGGTACAGTGGATGGATTGGCAGAAAAATGCTAGGGATGGCGCTACCTGATAAAGAAAAGGGATTTATGGAGGTAGTCTGAGTTAGAGTTGAAGATACAGAGAACAGGGGGAGATGAAAACCATTGATTCAATGTGGAAACCCCTGAAAAAGGGACAAGGCGAAAGGAGAAGAAGCAAAGAACAGTTAACAATGATAACTAATTTCACGTGAACACATAGTTATATTGACTAAGTAGTAAGAAAACATAAGAATCGTTACTGATTTCCAGTAGAGATACTTCATTAAGGATCATTTAGTTAAAGTTTAAGACTATGGGAGAAGTGCGACTCCAACATTTTAAGTCTGTAAAACAGGAGGCGTATGAAGAGGAAGATAAGTATGGGGGGTACTACTGTGAGGGGTGATAAAACGCAACCACCTATTTCCAGATTAGTGGATTATCCTCGAGTGATCGACCACAGGAAGCCGCAGATTGGGATTAGGTTCCTAACTGTCAACACTCTGGCTGTTAAATTTCACTGGGAACCAAGTTTAAGCAGCGAACTTTCTTCACAGCCTGTTTGTATTCTACGCACACACACACGCAGCCAACCCACGGAGCTGATCAGCACCACAGGCCATAGAAAAAAAGTCCACTCCACGACTGGAGCAGGAGCCACGACCACCTCCTCCTCCTTCTCCCTCTCCCTAAAACTACCTTAGAGTCAACCAAAACCCGTAGTTTCGGACGAGCCCCATTATGTCGACACCATCACAGTAAAGCAACTTCACGTCGACCGGATCATCACCTCCTCCTCCTCCTCCACCACCACCATCTCATCCTCATGCCCATGTAAAGAGAAAACATATTCACATGATTCCCACGGTGACCTCGGTGAGTCCAATCCTCAGTTCTTACCTTAGTTTTACACTCCTGAGATCCGTACAGATACACCGCGATCCCATTCCCGGCCCCAGCAGAGGTTAGTCTTCTTCTGGGCGCTGTCCTTCTCCAGGATTTCGCAGTTTTTTGTCCACAGTCAACGATTCTCAAGTTAAAACTCATAACATCCGGTTAGCATTTTCACAATAAAAGTATCAGAAAGGCGGTCTGAAACACAACGGGATATCAAACGACAACCCCGTGGGAAATAATACAGTGCGGTCTTCTTCTTCTATAAGTTCATATAAGCATAGGTACTGTATAACAATATTTATCATTAGTCAGGCAACGATGCTTAAATCAAGCAGCTGTAAATAGAATACGAAGAAAAGAGTTAAATAGCGTGGCTAGCAGAGTTGACTCAGCAATGATCAACCTGTGAATTAACAGAACTGTCTTATTAAAACCAGGAAAACAAGTAACTCTGTGTGTAGAGCATAATTTGGTTTTTAAGTTCAGAAGAGATTGCGTGGTCTCCTATTCAAGAGTTTTTAAAAATTAAATGTTTTCTTGGTTTAGAAGTAAAGGTATTTGTTCAGATTTCCCTCACATTTATAATGCCAGTAAGATAAGTTGAGACTGACAAAGCTACTGGGGTATTTTCTTGGCATGGGGTATTTATTAAATGAATCAAACTATAATATTTTTCTTTAGAATTGAAGGAGCAGATACAGTTGGGTTGCTGTCACTTGAGGGTTAATGTGATACGTTTTATTCTGAAATGTCGATGTCGTATCCGGAAGTCACGGATGGCTGTGGTCACAAGGATGTCCCCTTCTTCACTCTGTCACTGTGTTGTCAGACCGTTGCTCCTTATGCTTTGCTGGCGACGCCGCTGTGATGAAGCAGCGGAAAAAACAGCAGCTGCAGTGAAGGAGAGACTCCATGTTTCCCGTGGAGTAGAAGGAGGAGACACGTCGGCGATGATTGGCTCCTTTATAGCCTCAGTTAAAGCAGAGAATTAGCGGTCAAATATGGAGGTTCATGTCAAATGTGTTTGTCTCCTACTGCTGGAGTGTCCGGCTAAGAGCAGGAGCAGTCAGTGAACGGGGCATAGGAGGGGAAGACGGCATGTGGCGCTGTTTCTTTCTTTCTTTCTTTCTTTTTTTTTTAGAGATTCACAATTTCCTCATAGACAGGACGTTGCATTTTGGGAAAAAACTGACTGATGCAATTCAGCTTCCCCATGATGAGCTTAACCGTGTACAGATGATATGAAATGTCTTCTCAAAGTTTAGAACAGACAGGTCTTCATGCCAAACAGTGTTGTTTATTTTATTTTAATGAACATACACTTAAAGTAATTACATTTTAAATCCCCAGAACCATACACTTTGGTCCTGGGGAATTATAATGTTGTCTGCTGGTATTGTATTGGTAAATTTATAACCATTTCGGTTGTTAGAGCTGATGTCCTCATGAATTTTGTTTTTATCACCATTGAAGCTACTTCCAGTAATTTTCTGAAATGTAATGAGAGTACAAGCTAAAAAATACAACACATATTTTATGTAATATATAGGTAATCACTAAATGAATATGGTTCCTGCATTAGGGAGAGTAAAGGAATGATCCTAATTTTTACTGGATATGTTGATGGAACAATGACAGGTTTTTATGATGTTTTTCTAATGACTGGTTATAATCTGGAGCCGGGGGTGCCCAATAGGAAGATCGGGATCTACCAGCATATCTCCAAAGTAGTGCTGGTAGATCTTGAGCAACATAAAGTAACAAATAGCAATTAAAACTAAAACACAGGTTAAGAACCACCAACAGAATAAGATATCCAGTTTATACAGGTAAATATATTTATTTTTTAATCTCGGTTGATCACCTCAACCTGGACTTAAGAAAAGTAGTTTACGAGACAAAAAAGTGAGGGAACCCCTGATCTGGTGTATAAAGTAAATATTTCAGTACTGCTATGTATGAGAGAAGACCCTTGAATGTTGGACATAATGGAATACTACAGATTATTTCAGCCTCCACATGAGAATCTCACATGGTACAAACTCATGTGACACAGCACATGTGATGTGAAGTTGATTGTGTTTTAGTGTCACTATTGCTTTGTGAACTACAGTAAATAGGACGTCACACTCTCGCTACTAACGCATTGCAAAGAGAAGGCGCTGCCTACTGCAGAGGAATATATTCCTTTTACTTTAAAAACCCTTGCAATTGTTTAAACAATTAATAAAAATGACTGATATACATTTATTCCACATAATCGTTAGGTTGTGTACTTAAATTAATGTCAAAATGATGATTTACCTGCAGTAAAATGAATTAAGTGCAGTAAAAACATTAGTCATTACTGCAAAACTTCTTCTCCTTTCGGTTTGTCCCTTTTGCAGCGGTTGCCGAAGGATATCAATATTTTCCATCTCCTCCTGTCCTCTATATCTCAACTCTAACTCCAACTACCTCCATGTCCTGCCTCACTACATCCATCAATCTCCTCTTTGTCTCCTACCTGGTAGCTCCATCTCTAAGATCATTCTTTTTCCAATGTATCCACTGTCCCTCCTCTGAACATGTCCAAACGTATTGTTCCTGTAATAACCTAATTCCCGATCCTGTCCATCCTTCTCTTCTATTACAGACCACTCCTGACTCTTTTCTCTAGTTGTTCCATTCTCCCTGTACACTTTCCTTCTCTTCTCTTCCAGTCTCCACCGCTCTGAACAGCTGATCTCCCTTTTACACATGTACTCTGAAATTCACTGTATAGAAAGACCGATAAACATAAGATGTACTATTAAAGCTAAGCTTAAATGAAATGCCACGGGTCACTTTACCTTTACTGTCTCTGCTGACCTAAAACCACATAAACAAACACGAGCCAGTTCACAGAGTAGCAAAGCAATCCGTTGGTCCTGCTGTAACTACAGACTGGCAAAACCTCAAGATTATCCAGTGACGGAGCTGGACTGTGTTCAGAGATTTAACAATTCCCATAAACAGAACCCAAAGATCAAATAACACACAACATTATAATGTAAATCAAGTAGGCGTAGAGAATAACTTCATTTCTTCAATTTAATAAAATATAGTTGCAAGCAAAATACACTGAAATCAGTTTTAACAGTCAACTCTCAGCTAATTAAGGTGAACAGTGATTCAGGTTAAACCTTTTGCTGCATTTAATCAAGATTGTTTTTTTTTTTCCATACAGCTGCAATATCCTGAAGAGAGGAGGAAAAAAAAAGAGCAGCTGTGATGTCATTTTTTTTTATTTGTAATATATTCATACACTGCTCTTATTTGCCAGTTATGTTTTTCAAGCTGCGATGTAGCATTGCCAATTGTACAAAAAAAACAAAAAAAAAAAGAAAACAAAAATAAACCCAAAGTGGAATGGCTACAAAACAGCAATACATCAGTTTTTTTCCTTGCACTTATCAAAGACAGTGTTTAGTACATAAGCATCATCTAGGGGCTGTTACAGTCAGGAAAAGGGAGTTTAAGATAAGCAGTCTATTAAGCTTAAAAAAATAAACAAAACATACTTAAAGAGATATCTACTAACCACAGAAAAGAAACCCAAAAGAAACATTCAAACGTGTTTTACTATTTAAGCAGTTGTGATTAACAGCAGCCTGTGTTGAAAATTTCTGTTTACAAATTGACTTTCTTGGCTGTGAAGATGTTCCCGAAAGTACTATATATAAAAAAAAAATTAAAATATCAAAACAGTGGTAGCATTTTGGTCATGTCCTGACGATAGGGATCTGTTTAGTTGCATGTAGCACGGTGGGTTTAGTAACATTTAAGATCCACCATTTTTGTTGACCATGTTAAAATTTTAGTGGATTTTTTCACAGAAAGTCTAGTTTCTATTTACTACTGTCAATTACGGCTGCTTAATAATAACATACTGAAAGTGTTTTTGGTAAATATTCCTTATTTAAAATCATTTTCATGATCTCCAAGTCTTGAAACTTGGCGAAGATTAAAGAAAAAAAAAAATCCATGAAATAAAATTACATGAGTGACTTCTGCTGCTGTGACTGATGAAGGGTGTTTGCGATCCTAAATGCCAAGAATTAAAGACGAAGATGTAGTCAAGGCCTGGGACTTGATTCAGGTCCATCACCGGTCCATCATACTGAGGATCATCTCAGGGGTCAGATCTCCATTAGGTGGGGCCTCAGACAGTTGTGCCGATCCCTCTTCCTGGGACATCTCCTCCATATCAATGGCGGACTTTTCCCCGCCTACCACCACCTCTTGTACGGCACCTTCGATATCCTCCTCCTGCTCGTCTGCTACTGCTCCCACTTCTTTTTTTACAATGATGTCATCAGTCTCACCAGTGGCCTCATCTTCCACATGGATTACAGCTGGAGCTTTTAAGAAACATGTTCCAGTCAGATTTTCTCAAAGTAAAATTAAAGTTGGAGGTGCCAATGTACAATTTGGTTATATATCAAAGATTCTCAGTCATTCAGGTCAAGGTAAAATGTTTGTCACGCAAAGGGACACTATTCTTTCCAAGAAAGTATTTCACCTCTCATTTGAGAGGTATTGAATAAACTAAAGACAATTAAGATTGGCATATTCTCTTTTACCCTCCTTTATGTGTAATATAGCATGATTTTTTAATTTGACCAGTTTATGTTATTGGGGATATAATTCAGAAATCAATTAAAACATGAACTAAACACTTACTCTGTGGCTTGTTCTTTGGGGGGCGTCCACGTTTCCTCTTGACTGGCGGCTCCACTGGAGCTGGGATAGGAACAACAGGTGGGGCTTGTTCCACCTCCATCTCAGAGAGCAGTTGATCTTCATCCTCCTCCTCCTCCTCATCATCAATATCACCCTCTGCAAAAAATAAAAAAATAAAGGGAAAAAAAATTAGTCAAGGTATTTAACACCATACATACCATTTATCCTTCAAGGTAATGTCATTTTTCAAAGACATATGGTACCTGTGTCATCATCGCTATCAGTTCTGGCCTGCATCTTCCTCTTTCTACCACGACGCCCCCTTCTGGGTGTGGGGGTTCCATTTTCTTCTCCTCCACTTTCACCGTTGCAGTTTTCTGAATGACGCAGCATTGTGTTCTGTGGTGGGAAAAGAACAACAACAACATGGTCATTCTGGATGAAAACAAATGAGAAAAATAGAAAAACATGTAAATAAGCAAATCAAGTCTTACTCTGCGAGTAAATGTCTTGTTGCACTTGGCACAGGCAAAGGCAGTGGGAACAAAGTGTGGGTCATGGTAGCGCCTGAAGTGCATGTCCAGAAGCTGCTTCTGACGGAACGTTTTGTCACACTGGGTGCAGGCAAATGGCTTCTCGCCAGTGTGTGTTCGCCTGTGCATTATCATGTGGCGTTCCTGTAGTTTGGGAAAAATAATAATTAAAGAAGATATTCAACACTGTAAAACAAATAATAAATAGCATCAAATAACAATGCAATGAAGATGAAAAGCTCTCTGTGTAAAACAAACCTGTCTGCAGCAGTAGTCACACTGTTCGCACTTGAAACGTTTCTCATTCCTGTGAGTCTTCTGATGTTGAATGAGGGCGTAGCGCTCGTGGAAAACAGCATCGCAGTAGCGGCATTTCTTTCCCGTTTCGATGAAGGAGTGCTGCTTTCGCAAATGAACACCTGATATTGGAAAGGCAATAAGGTAAAGCCATGTGCTACAGGACCTAAGAAGGACTTCTTGTGTGTGAAACTGAACTCACCAAGGTCACTTTTGCGTGCGATGACTGTATCACAGTGCGGGCAATGGAATTTTGCCACGTTCTCTGTGTGCTTCTGCAGAATGTGCATCTTCATGGTGCCACTCTGTGTGAATCGAGCATGGCAGATGTAACATTCATATGGCTTCTCACCTGCAAGGAAGCATAATACAATTTTACAAAACCATAGAAATATATATATATATAGTGATTATACCATTGTAACAACATCTTACCTGAATGTGTCCTCATGTGTCTCTTCAGCTTGTATGTGTCTCTGCTGGCATAGCTACACAAACTGCACTGGAAGGGTCGCTCTCCGGTATGAGAACGGATGTGTCTTTTCAATTTGCTCACCTGTTGTGAAGATGTTTGAAATTAGTGAGAAAAAAATGGCCATCAGTATAAGATATAGGGTTTGCATCGACTTACCTCTACACTGCAGTAGTCACACATAGAACACTTGAAGGGCTTCTCATGTGTGTGCTTGTAGCGGCGGTGGCGAACCAATTCGCCACTGGTCACAAATGCCATGTCACAGTCAGTGCATTTATGAGGACGAGTGCCTGGAAAAATTAGACATTTTCTTTCTCAATTGGAGTTTTGTAAATGGATATCAGAAAAACTTTGACATTCGCGAACATTCTAATGACCTGTGTGCGTGTTCAGATGGTTCCTCAGCAGTGTGACTGTTCTGAAGGCTCTTCCACACAAGTGACATTTGTGAGGTCTCTCATCCGTGTGACTCTTCATGTGTCTGTCCAGGTTTGATCGTCTTGGACAGGTGTAGCTACAAAGTTCACACTGGAACGTCTTCTTTACACCTGGACACAGAGAGGATGACATTGAGATTTGAATGCATTCAGTTTCAATGAATAGATACAAGGACGAGAATTGCTTTAAAAAGACAAACCTTTTTTCTTGATCTTGGTGGGCTTTGGGGGTTTCATGTTACCGACAACCTTTTCAGCATTCACCTCTGACAACAGCCCTTCCTGCTGTTCTTCTTCGAAGTCATACACAGAAACATCCATGTCCCGATCACCCTCTGCATAGCGCAGGCGACTCTTTTTCCCTTTCTTTCCTTTGCGGACAGTTGTGATTGGAGTAAAATCTGGGTCTTTTGTCCACTCTGGGTCTTCTTCTGGAGGTACAGAAGCCTCAACCTCAGCTGCATCTGCCATCTCCTCCTCGTCTTCTACTGCACCCTCTAACTCCTCAGGAGCTACACCAAGCTCCTCCTGTTCTACAGTTTCCACTTCACCATTGGCACCAACTTTTACAACCTAAAGAAAACACAAGGGACTTGCTTAGTGCTCACTAAGGACAGAAAACAGAAGATTTTAATGTGTACCCAAACAAAATTTAAATTTAATTTCACTTCTTACCTGGAATCCCTCTGGCAAAGGGAGGGTGTGACAGATTACAGGCTCTGCATCCTTGTTAGTGGCTGAAGCATCCACATATGTGGCCTGAAGCCCTTCTCCAGTCGTGGTTGTTACTGGAACTTGAACCAGCTGAAGTTGACCCAGGCCCAATGCTGCACCAGCTTGCTCTTCCATATTCACCACCTACAAACGTCAAATTATAGATTATCCCTGAGAAAACTCAAGAATGAATGAATATATATAAAAAAATCAGGGCTACAAATAACAATAATTTGATTGGTACTTACCTGGAGAGTTATGATCTGTCCCTCATCTCCACCAGTGACTGTCATTGTGCCCCCTCCTTCCAAAACCTCTGTCTTCATCTGCAGCAGAGTTGGATCAAGAGCATCCATCACCATCATCTCCATGTTACCAGCAACTTCACCCTGTGAGGCAATCGCTGTCCCTTGCATCAAGGCCTCTCCGCCTTCTGTCAGGACCTTTCCATCAGAGGCAAGGGCAGCAGCCTGAGATGCCTCCATGGAAACAACCTCGCCCTCCATGGCAAAAGGCCAAGCAACCTGACAAAAAGGACAAAATACATAAAAGTAAATAACCACAACCTCTTTGCAACTTCTTCAGTGATTATTGTATAACCTTATGGGTGTGAAGACTTCACAAATTGCTGAATTATAGTTGTATTATATATTTTTTATACGTTTAAAAAAGTCATGCTTTTTGAATCAAGACAAGAAAGGTAGTATAATTCAGCAGCTGCGAAGGGTGCGATGGATTCCTTTGTTTGAGTGTAATATGTTGGCCTAGAACTCCGAGCTGTACTCGTCCTTACACCTCCACAGTGCAACACAGGGAACTAGAATTTTTGCTTTCTTTATGTTGGTGTAAGGTAACGCTCGCTTGGTTTACCACGCACTAAAGCTATGTTAACAAACATAGCTTTTTTTTCTAATGTAATGGTTCCGTGTTTTAGTAACCAGAGTATCCATTCATTCATTCTAATGTATCGATCCAAACCACGAAAATTGTAAATTAAAGTTCGTTAAAGGTGAACAGTAACGTGTGGTGGATGAGGTAGTGAGACCACGGCTAAGTAGCGCAAACATCTGAAATATACGCTTTAAATAACCGTGTTAGGTGGTGTTTATAAAAAATAACGATATTACAAATTACTATGTCTTTGGTACTATACTGCAACTGGAATCGTGAACGATTTTTTTTTCTTAAAATCTATATAATGAATCGCAATTGAAACATGTGACTGCGTGAACCTGGCTGTTGTACTTGTTACTGTTAAGTTCTTATATATACTGTTAGAGGTCAATGTCCAAGTAGTTGGTGAGCTCCCTCTACTGTTGATGAGATTATTTGATTGAGTTCAACTGTTTGCAAATATCAGAAACCGCATAAGGACGATTAATCAATCATCGGAAAAATATATATACGACACAACTTGGTATCTAAATATTTAATATTGTAAGTTGAAGCGTGGCAAATTTAAAGAAAAAAATAAGAGAGGTTACACAGGTACAAAACTACTTGACTCGTGATAGTTGGTTTAACTCTGCAGGCGCGACTGTGTCGGAAAACAGGAAACAAAGAACACGATAAGATGGACGTCGGGCCCGAACAAACTTAAATCATGTACGCATTTGAATCCAACCATCCTGGTAGGATTGTTTATAAATATCTCTCGAAAAACAACAAAATTGTCGACCTGGACTATGAGTGGCAGTTTATAGACGGATTTAGTGCATTTTGGATAACGATAGAGGGAGACAAACACCCCCCGCCAACTGCCTGGCCGGTAAGCCCTACCGTGACACCTAGAGGCCGGCGACGGCTCCTACAAAAACCTACCCATGTTTGGAGGCAGAGAAGCAGTTTTACTTACTCCTTGTGAGTTCTTTTCCTCTTTTAATTCGTCTTGTTTCTCAGCTCCTGCGTTTGCTCTAGTCCGACCAACTCTGGCACGTAGCTGCTGCGCGGCGGGCTAATATTTTTCTCCCGCTTTACATGAGTGGGCCTCACACAAAATGGCGGCTCGTGATGAGTGACGACGCGGCTGCGCGGAGAGAGCGCCCGAGGGACTGAAGGGGAGTGGAGGACCTGAGAGAGCCAAGATGTGGGCGCCAGATTTGAATCCTGGAGGGGGGCGTGGAAACATGACGAGATGGTCATGTAGTTCAATCGGATCATCAAGGGGGTTCATTTGCTCTCTTTTGGAACGTTTAAGTTATAATTTATCAAGAATCGACTCTGCTTTTTAATATGTTTTGGAATAGGATAGAAGAAGGAACCAATTAGTTGCTACATCTACACAATCGATGTATCAACGTCTTATCGATGGCGTTGTCAGAATTTAACAACATTATCGTTGCACCCAACCCAGAGTCAATGCTGGGGGGTATTTGATGTAAAATGCAAAAGGACCACACCTTAAGTTGTTCTTCTCACTATTCAGCGTTTTGCAACACAAAGAAACTCAAGTTCAAAACAAAGACGGTTGCCAAGGGGGCTGACGTATATTTAGTTTGTACTTTTTTAGTCGAGTATTTGTTTCTTCCTTTTACTTGATTTTTTTTCCTTGTATGTTTCTGTTAGATTATATATATCCTAGAATATACAGAGGTATTGGTAGTATTTTAGTATTAGGATTTTGAGATGCACTCCAATGCAGCACTGACAGTTAGAGACACTGTTAAATAATTTGGATAAAAAAGGGATTATGAAGGTTACAAAAAATATGAAAATACTGTAAAAATAGGTTATTGGTTACAGCCAGTATTTCAGGCAGACAAATTGCAACATTTATATATATATATATATATAGAGAGAGAGGCCTTAATTATTCCATCATATGTGTTATATATTCTCTATATTATATCTCATGAATGTTGAACTTAAATATTTGCCAAGCCAAGGATTAGCCACTTATTTAGGAGGTGTCCACTATGCAAAATAAATCCAGTAAAACTGCTCTGCACACTCGAACACATGGCTGTCCGATCAGGGGAGCAACCACCCGACGGTTTGACTTGTTATGCTCTGTGTAATAATTAAGGATGCACAGAGGCTATTGAAGATTTTTTCAGAAATAATGTAGCATGCCCTCTTTGTTGGTTAATCATTATTTTTATTATAGAAAACATGCTGGTTTGTGCATCGCAATATTGGCGATTTTCAAACAGCTCAATTTTTACTAATAATATAATAATACATGGACAACGTTTATGGTGATTGTGCGTTAAAGGGCAATACGTTAAATCTACCACAAGATGGCGGTATAAAATTTGAATATGAATGTCTGACACACACGCAAGGAATTGACACCAGCTGCCTTTTCATGAAGTTCTCTCTAACCCAATGGTTTCATCTTGAGTCTCCGCCTTTTTCTTTTTTTTTTTTTTTTACAATTTTAGATTATTACTCTCGGTAATAATCAATAGGATTACGTAAAAGTTAGAGATATATTCGTTTAGATTTTGCATGTGAGCCCTTGTGAGTGTTAGGCTAATTATAAAAAATGACATCATTGTTATCTGTTTAGTATAATTTAAAATAGTCTATAATTTAAAAAAGCCAAATCCCGAGCATCAGTATGAAAATGCATGAAAATATTTGTAACTATTTATTTATTAAAGCAATATACTGCACATGGCAGTTTAACATAGCTGTTTCTTAACAACTCTGCTTGTATAATAAATTATTAATTTGTTACATAACCAGCAGAACATTTTGTTCATTTCAGGTTCTCCGGTGACAAATCCATATTTTTATGAACAAGGCGTACCAGAACGCATAGATGGATCAAGGAGGTCACTCGGCTGTCTTTCTTCCTTATCTTATTTTGTCACTACCTTTCTCAGTTTTCCTCTCAGATGCGAGGGAGGGGGGCAGAAAAGGCGAGGCCATGTTGTCAGTTCTGTCAGTCTAGCCAGGCCTGGCCTGGCCCCTCCCAACTCTGTGGAGGCATTACATACTGCTGCTGCTTAAGCTCTTAGCAACGGTGCTCAGCAACAGAGCCAAGGCAACAGAGCTCCACGGCAACAGCGTGCCGTGTCTCCCCAATGGAGCTGCCATTGGGCGGACCAGCTCTCAGGCACTACACCCAGAGCAGACCAAGACCTCATCGACAAAAACTGAACTATCGTCCCAGCAGACCACAGGTACTGTGATGGAGTATTACGGGGGTTTTAACAAAAAATGGGGTGTGAGGAGAAACATGGTAGAACAGGAGGAGAGGGAAATGGAAAGGGTACTGAGGGGAGAAGCAGGGGGAAGGGAAAGAGGATAGAGGGGGAGTACTGCTGCAAAAGATGCCTGGTCCCTGAATTAGACTGTCCTTTTGTACCCACAGCTCAGTGAAAAACACTGCTATTTCCTTCTGTCAAAAGGTACGGTCAAGGTTCTAATTTGATCTGTTTGTATTTTCATATGTTTTGGTAAATAAGGTTTTATCATCTGTTCCTATTTTTAGGCTTGTGTCAGAGGTATGGAATGTGTGTGGTTATGGTTTAGTTTCGCTGAAATGTTCACTTTAATACTGACCTATCAAGGCTGTGGACCCAAAGTCACTCATTCAGACACAAATGGCAAGGGAGACAAAATTCAAGCAATTCCCATGGCTGGATATCATGTAACAGTGACTTCTGCTGAATTTGTGTCCTGCAGCCAACCCTCTGGATTGGATCATTGCTACTTGTGGGCACAGATGTTAATATGATCAGGATGATGCTGCAGTTGTGATCTCACATTACCTACACTGGCAAAATCAGTTATCTTATTTCCATTGCTCATGCAAAATCCAAACTCGCCCACCCACTGTATGTTTCTGAGCAACTGTGTCACAGATGGCTGTTTTGAAGCATTATGGTAGGAGATATACAAACAAAAATACACTTATATTGAACAGAGGAACACTTGAGCCAGAGTGTGTGGGTTTTACAGAGGTGATAGTTATGTAATGTAAAGTTGCATATGATTCAAGTTTTCCTTCAACACAATTTTATGATCTGTGATAAAAACACACTCTGTGTCTGTATTGTGTGTGTGACCCCCAGGAAACTATATTTGAGAGTGAAAATGAAGTTCTGGAACACATGGGAAGGGTGGATGAAGGAGTTGAAGAGTTCTTCACGAAGAAAGTGCTTCCTTTAGATTTACTGTGAGTATCCTCAGATTTGAATTTATTCTTAAAAATTACAATCCATGGGGATGATTGTGTATATTTTATATAATGTTTTTCAACACATAGGAAAAAGCCGGAGGAAGAGGCAATCACAGTTCAAGACGTTGTTCCGGCCAGCTCCAACCCTTGTCCAGCCCCAACGAAAACACTCAGACGGAAACTTGGTGATTTCTTCACACTCAAAAAAAGAAGAGGCTCCAAGACAGAGACAACCCATGATGGGCGTCCCAAAAAGGCCTCCATTGCTGACCTCATCCGCCCACTCAGGGAGGTCGCCCGAGCGGAGAAAGAAAAGGATAAAGACAGAGTGAAAGAACATGACAAGGAAAATGAAAAGGAGAAAGGAGAGTCAGCTGCTCAGGAGGCCCCTGTTTCTGGGGCTCCTCCTCTAAGAGGTGAAACGGCACCTCCCCGCCGTGCTCTCAGAGAGGGGAAGTCCCAGTCTCTCATTCTGCTGTCGGGGTCAGCGGCAGGGACTCCCAACTCTAGAAATGCAACTAAGGTGAGCACCTGTAGTGTTGTACTAGTTTACAAATGGGGCTTTTGAGGTCCTCATTATTTTTCTCTGACTGATTTTAGAAACAGATGGAAGGTCAGCATAGCTTTGAACAGAAACTCCATCTAATGCTTCAACGTATTGGAGTTACCAAACCACAACCAGCTGAAACACAGGTGTGTCTTTGTGAATCTGTGTGTGTCTGAAAAGAAGATAATTCTGATATACTTCAGCGAGATACAAATATGTTTTTTACCTTTCAGAATCAGGAGAGAGAGATGAAAAAGGCGGAGTCTGAAGGTGGGTTAATTAATGTATATATCTTGTCGTAGTATTTTCCAGAATAGAATTGTAAAAAACATAATTTCTTTTAACTCTTCTATTTCCAAATTTAATATGGCAAAACTTCCATTATCATTATTATGAGTTTAACACATTATTTCTCATAGTTCTGAAGAACGCTTTTGACTCAGCAGCTCTGTCATATTTTATGAGTGTGAGTCAAAAAGTTTGTGCACTCCAGGTCTATGGTACCATTGGACCCTGTTGATGTTCCTGCCCACTTTATTTAAACAAAATTTAAATTGTGTGTAATGTTTATTTCTATTTACATAATATTTATTTATATAAATGTATTATACAAATATAATAATGTTTTTATTTATATTTTAACTTACAACATCCTTAGCTTACTGAATAATTGTGTAATTCTGGAAATAACCAGTAATTTAATTGTATTTGTGTGTGTGTGTGTGTGTGTGTGTGTATCCCAGGTACCATTATTGACAGTAAACCCGAGCCTGCGCCTTCTCTCTCCAAACCTCGAACTATGTCTGCATCATCAGGTAGAAAGTAGATATTAACACAACAACAACACCATGGCAGTATAATGTGGGTAAATGTCTTCTTAAGGTTTTTGCATTTTGCTCATGTAGATACACGGCATCAAATTCGAACAAGTGTGTCAGAGCATGAATCAGCTGGAAAACCTCCGCTGCTTCCCAAGCCACTGATCAAGCCTGGTCCAGCTAACACCACATCTGGCAACAACACAACTGAAAATGAACTAATCCTACAAGAAGGAGAGATAAATGTGCACATTAAACACAGCCCAGTTTTAACCTCATCTCCACCTGTTGCTGCTGATTTCCAGACCTCTACCAGCACCACCTCAACTGTGCCAACAATCGCAAATTCAGTCCTCGACTCCGGCAGTGCTACGGTTTCCCTTTCCAGTACTGCAGCTCACACTGGCATAGAAATATGCAGTGACACTGTCAAGCCAATTGAACAAGATTCTACACCAACAACTCTTACAGAGCCTGACAACAAATTCACTGAGGCTGGTGTCACTACCACTGAACCACCCACTGTTACCAATCTGACATCCTCTGCAAGCACCGCCACGTCCAGTGAGGCTCCAGGTGCCGATTTCATTAGTTCCATTTCTTCTGAGTCAATGACTCTGAGTTTCTCTGACACTTCCAAAGTAACAACAACAGCATCACCTTCAAATGTCAATTTGGAATCAGTTTGTCAAGTTAACAGTGGAATTGAAGTTTCTAAATTGTCACCCGTTGTGTCCACTGAATCAACTTTGTGTGAGGTCAGTGAGAATCTCTCTTACAGTGCTGCTGCAGGGGATGCTGCAGTTTCTTGTGTCAACACAACTTCTTCATCGTCCACCAGTTTAGTTGTTGAATCTACTGTTGTTGACACCACTAAATGTGAAACTTCAATTTCATCTGTTAGTAAACCATTGGCCCCTTCCATCTCAAACAACTTGACTGAAACAGCACCTTCAGATGAAACCCTTGTTTCCGCTCCCTCCACCCAGATGTCAACTCCCACTCTTTCCAGTTTCAGTTTTTCATCCACCACTGCTACCACTGAAGGCACCACAAGCACCGAAAGTACGTGCACCAATGCTCCAGCTGTTACTTACCCAGACACTCCGATCCCCTCCATGTCCTCCACATACAATGCTGTAACTGAGCCCGGAGACATTACTTTTACCACAACTATCAGTTTGAATGATGCGGACACCACCACCAGTCAACCATCAACAACAGCTGCAGTCAGCTCCAGCTTGTCGATCAATTCTGACCCAGCTCACACTGACACAGATCTGGTTCATGCTAACAATCTAAGCAACAATGACCAGACCAGGGGTATCTCTGATGGTTCTGCTTCTCCGGCACATTCAAAGGACAGTCCAGACCAAAATGTAATTTTACAGCCCTCAGAAGACAATACACTGAGTTCCGAGTCTGGGGACAAAAGGAATGGTATGGTTTGGTTTTGTAAACACATTGCATTTGAAAATTGAGACAAGACATATGTCTAATATGTGGTTTCTTTTCTTATGTACTTCAGCAGATAAAAAGTTGGAAATGGTTAAAAACCATAAGAAAACAGAGGAAGAAAAAGAAGAAGGATCTGCTGACTTCCAGAGAATGAATGAGATGGCACCTATAGTTAGCAGAGAAGACATGGAAGGAATAGGACAGGAGGACAGTGACAATGCTAAAGAGACGATGGCTACAACTCCATCAGAAAAGGAGGGAGAGTGTGGAACCAACAAGAACCCTGAAGATGGTAAAAAATGAAAAGAAATCAAGTCAGTGCACCAATATTCCTTTCTTAAGATGTTTAAAATGGGACCAACTACTGTGACGGGGCAGGAGATGCACAGTAAACATGGCACTTCCCACAGGGACCACCATATTACAGCAACACACCAACCAGGGTGGGCCAATGGACCAAAGAACTACGTTTTCCTTGGTGTGATGTAATCAACAAATCCAGCAGTGTCTTTGTCTATTTTCAATCTATTTTTGTTTTCTTTCTGCATTGCACGTATGATTATGTACTATAAATAAGAAAGCTATTGAGCTAAAATAAACAATGTTTACAGTAGATGGAAAGTGACTATAGATATAAATATTAAATGGTCTATTGGATTGATCAAAGTGCTTTTCTGTGTTTGTTTCGTGTGGGTGTGATCTTTTTTGGGAGGAACAGTTGGTTTAGTATTTTTTACTGCCAAGAAGAAAAACACCTTTTCAAAGCTGGTCTAATCCAAGTGACTACCCTTACGCAAGGTGCTATGGAAAAAAAAATCCAAGATTTTTCTGTTTGATCACTACATTTGGGAATCAGTGAAATCCAGTTAAGTCACTCAGTATCTATTATTAAATTAATGTTTAGAAAAAAAGGTCCAAACCGTATGACTACAACGGAACTGAGTTACGTATATGTTTGTGTTGTTGAACTGTGTAAAAATATCAGATCGTGGAGTGGTTATGTCTGAGTTTAGAAATGGGTTCTGTATTTTTGAGGAAAATTATTATAAATGCAAACAGTGAATGATTTAAAAAAAGTTGTTTAAATGCAATACAAGAAATACTATTGGAAATACTATTGTGTCTTTCATTTTTGCTCTCTAATGGCTGTGCAGCCCTAGTACCTCACACATGCCAATAGTCTCATATAAATAATAATAAATACAAATAATAATAGAAATAAAAAAACAGTAAGCATTTACTTTTACCATCAGCTCTTTTCCAAGGTCCATCACGGCTTTCCTTGTTAACCATTACGCTGCATCTCAACAAAATAGTTAAAGAACAATTGAAAAGGAAAAAGATTAAAGAATTAAAGGTAAAAGGAGAAAAACAACTGAAGGAGACAAACATCTTTAACTTCTCCTTCACCAATGATAGACTGTAAAATATATATGCAAGATCAAAGGAATAATGGATCTGGTTACAACCTCTGTGATCTTGACATTCATTGTCTTGTGTATATGTGCTATTTTTCATATTTAAAACAATTACAAATATTTAACAACAGTCAAACAATTTAATTCAAAACACTCACTAAATTGTATATATTGGGAATACAGGATTGCACCAACAAGTTCCAGTGTAGTGATGTAACGTTACTGATTTTTACCTCAGACTGTCCCTTTCTATTGGAGCAGTACCAGCAGTTTGTCAGCAGTTTTACTATTTAGCTCCAGCATTTGAGTTCTTCTAGGGTGAGAAATTATGACAAAACTAATGTGCAATAACAACGTCAATCACAGCATGTAGCACCACTAAAATATATAAAGTTTTGCACTGTTCTTTTAACATTTGCTGCATCTGCTAAATTTTTTTTTTGTGCCATTGTGATTCACACCACCACACACAACAAGATGTTACCCCTGCTTTTTACCCATCACCAAAGTGAGCAGTGGGCAGCTCAACCATACTCAGGGGACCTTTGCGGCAACTTGGCGGTTGGGGGATTCGAACGGAGCCAAGTCTGCTTCCTTAACCACTAGGCCACCATCATTTTTGTTTTGACCCATGCGCAAATACTTCTGATTCAATTTGCAATTCATAGAGGCAACAGTTTTTAGGGCTTTTTTTTACCCTCTCTTTAACATACCACTAGGTGTCACTGTCGGATATTTTTGACCGGAAGCTTTCTCTTTTCTTACCCGGAAAAGGAGGACAGGGGGACTCGATAGTGGAGGGATTGTTGTAGCTTGTGCAAAGAGAATTTAGAAAATTGTTATTTTTTGTGATAGAACAAAGCAAATTTCAACAACATTTACATAATCATCAGAGATATTTTATTGAATCGAGTTATTTTTGAAGATGTCGGTTGGGCCTCCGAGTCGTTCATCTACGGGCTGGCCGCGCGGTGGTTCCGTTCAGTTTGGGAACAAATACATCAGCGGGCCCGCAAAACCGCTCACCCTGGAGAGGACTATCAATCTGTGAGTCCTAGAGTGGAGGATGTTTGTATCAGCCCATCATAAACCTGCATCAGTGTCTACTAATATACTAAGCGACTTGCGGTTATTATTTAGCCTTTGTGTTTGGGGTTGATATGTAATTGAAATAATTCTCAATTATTGTCTATTTTGACAGCAAATTTTCTATAAAAATAAGATGTAGTTCATTTTAATCTGTCGTAAATGTTCAGTCGGGTTAATTTTAACTGTAAATGTAATTGTAACACATTCAAAAAAACCGTTCCCCCTGAATTATACACGAAATTGTTAAACACTCTAAATCCAGCCGCTGTTTGTGTTGATCGACCAGAACTATGTTGTAGTTCAAGCATCAACATTTCTCGCGTGAGAGAAAAAAAATCAAGAGACTAGGCTGTAATTGAGTGTTCTCTTTTTTCCCTCAGATATCCTCTGACCAACTACACGTTTGGCACCAAGGAGCCCCTCTATGAAAAAGACAGTTCAGTGGCAGCACGGTTCCAGAGAATGCGGGAAGAATTTGATAAAATGGGAATGAGAAGGACAGTGGAGGGTGTCCTTATTGTCCATGAGCATAGACTTCCTCATGTGCTGTTGCTGCAGCTTGGTACCACTTTCTTCAAACTGTATGTTTGCGTGCAAGAAATCTGTCATTGATTACTTGGAGGAATCAATTCCTGTTTTTTTTTTTTTTATAAATTGATTATTTTATGGTATCATTATTATTATATGCAGGCCAGGTGGAGAGCTGAATCCTGGAGAAGATGAGGTGGAGGGTCTTAAACGTCTCATGACTGAGGTAAGAGTCACTGCGCTATGTGGAATCCCTGTCAGCTATCCTAACTTGGACTTTTAATAATATATTTTGTTCATCCCTAAGATCCTTGGACGACAGGATGGAGTTAAGCAAGACTGGGTGATCGATGACTGCATTGGTAACTGGTGGCGGCCAAATTTTGAACCTCCACAGGTCAGTACAGTAGCACTCAAAGGAAAACTACTCTTATCAGAAAAGAACATTTTTCTTAAATTTCTCAATTTTGTCCAGTGATGTCTATGTTCGCAAAAGAAGCTAACCACAATGTCTATTTGAAATGTGTGAATATACAATAAAGTATACAGTATGTCTTCCCCCTAAATTCTTAAGTTGTTCATAGAAACTTTGCAATTCAACTCAAGCAATTCAAACAAAAAAAAAGAACTGCCAATAAGAACAACTTTGTACTAAAAATATTTTCAACTCATCTTGCTTCTGTTTCCAGTATCCCTACATTCCAGCTCATATCACCAAACCCAAGGAGCATAAAAAACTGTTTCTGGTTCAGCTTCAGGAAAAGGGTAACTATGTCACTTGTTCACAGTTAAAGAGTGTTGTCAGGCAACTAGACACATTTTTTTCTAAATCCAAGAGGCGTCTTTAGTTCCAACTGTTAGTGGGAAGTACAAAAGTTATATCCTGTGAGTGAGAAAAAGGGTTTTTCAGGTGTCGCCACTGTTGTGGCCTCCTGTGTTGGGCCATGCACCTGTGTAGTGGTGTAGAGGTCTGTACGCTCTCCACTAGCCTGAATGGGATAAACCACATTGTCCAGCATGTGTCTTGGAGTTCTGTCTTTGGGATGAACCAGCCTTTGTCCAATTTTATACAAATACTGGTACATGAGGGAACACGGGTGGTTTTAGAGAGGGATGAAAAAAATGACACTTTTTGAATAAAGATGGTTTGAATTGTTGCTTACCATCATGCATTTCAAAATGTGTTTTTTGCAGCACTGTTTGCTGTCCCCAAAAATTACAAACTGGTGGCAGCACCTCTGTTTGAACTGTACGATAATGCCCCTGGATATGGACCCATCATTTCCAGTCTACCCCAGTTGTTAAGCAGGTGATGTTCTTATTCATTCTTTCTTGATTATAATTACTGTAATTAAAGTAAATTAATGTGTGGCAGTGCATTGGTGATTTTTAAGCCCCTAGTAAAAGGGCAGGAAAAATAATATTGATTTTTTTTTTTTGTCTTTAAACATTCTTACATATTCTCCTGCCTGACTCTCTCCATGTTTTTACAAACTCACTCAAAGCAATGTCTGTTTCACTATAAAAGAATATTTGTTTTCTCTCCTAGGTTTAACTTTATCTACAACTAACTTTTTTGACCTGAAGTCTTTCTTGGCGGTCTCTGTGAGTACAGCCACAACTGAGGAAAACTGAGAAGATGGAAAACACTCTGTTTGATGAAAGAGAATTGTCTCTGATTTACTTTTCAAATGAAGAGTTTGTCATTTTGGATATGTCAATAGTCCTTTTGGTTATTTGTACTGTTAAAGAAATGTCATGTAAGGGGATTTTTGTCTTGTTTTTTTTTTAAGAAACCACCTGTTTTGATATTCTGCTACAAATGTTTCTGTCCTGTGACTGATTTTACTGTGTGTAGTTTCAAATCCAGGACATTGTCTAATTAAACAAAACTTCAACATTGAGTTT